>JXSR01S009698.1:53089-64876 GCA_000969725.1 Ophiothrix spiculata
AACTGTTCCCAAGCGCCAGTCCTTGCACGTACTCAAGTTCCCGGCGCGCGATGAACAGTGCGCCGATTTATATGCTCTGCGTAAACGCACCTCCGTGTACGCTGTGCCGTGCGTGACGCGCTTATTTGAATATCAACTGTGGATTCATCACTAATCAACAACGGCGCGCTCCTGTATAAGAAGATACGGTGAGTTGTTGAAAGTGATTTGAAGCAAAGACGTAAATCAACAACAAATGTTGATTCTAATAGGATATTGTCTTTTAATGGATATTTGTTCTTATTTACGGAATTTCATTAAATTGGTAGAACTGATACTGCTATTTCGAGTGTTTATGCTTTACTCTTTTCTCATAACTTTTCTGTACTACAATTAATTAGATTACAAACTAGGCCTATATCTAAATATATCTACCTGTAATGGTTTACATAAATGATGTATATTATATTTTTAACAATATTTTTTCCGTATTTATGTTTATGTAATGCGATCAGTGTAGTGATTGCAATTTTACAATGAATTCTTAATTTGGTAAATTGTTGAAATTGAATAATATCATTATGTTAAGTAATTACTTTAAGAGTAAATCCATATAAAAAATCACCTTGTTTAGGCTTTCGCCAAGGAAACCCGACTTGGTACTTGGTACCAAGTAAGCTAAAGGAAGCCTATCTTCAAAAGGGCTCCAAGATGTTTTTTAAATTAAGTTTTGAATGCAGGAGGAACCATATGAATTATAAAATCTCGGAAGAAACGAGGTCTCCAAATTCATTTCATATCAAGTCAATTACTACCTTTAGGCAAACCATTATGCTCAAAAATATTTAAAAAAGAAAATAATTGTTATGAATAGCATTATTACACGAAGTTTAAACCCACCTTTTCTATGTCGCATTTTAAGGGTGTCTGTAGGACAAAAAAACACACCATCAATCACCCTTTATTTGAAAAGAGGGACGTTACTAGCCGATCTTGTGAAAACAATAACAGCTAATCGTTAAACTGCACAATGCAATTGCTAATGTGAATGCATATTCCAGTTAATTTTATAGATTTTTAAGTTTGGAAGGATTGGCTGAAAATATAGTAGTACCTAGTTATTGATAGTTTATATATACATATATCACAGTGACTATGCTGTTTTAACACCCAACCCATCACACGCACCACAAATACTCACCCCACGTTCACCCAAGGAATGGAAATAAGATCTAGTTTCTAACCCTGTCTTTGTAATTCTAAAAATGTAATGTGAATGCATTAGCACGGTCTTGGATAACTTTTTACATCTATTTTTCCATAAGAAATACTCCCAATACGACTTTCAACAGTGATCACTCCTGATCAGTGATACTAATTTTACAATATCTTTTTTAACACCCTACTAATATGAGTATTCAAAACAAGTTTGACGTCTAAATCTTAAACTGTAGTGGAACCAATTTTGCTTTATTCACATTATAATAAAAAAGATGTAATCCTTTATATTCATCATTTCTAGCCATTCTATGTAATAATAACTAATTACATATATTCAGTACAAATGTTAGACGTGCTAATTTGTCATAATGAAAATAAAAATTCAACGCTATCGAACGGGAAATAGTCATCAACATGAGCAAGGCTATAAACATTTTTTAGAATCTGGAATTAAGCTAAAATGGAGAATTTTTATTTGAATACGAAAAAATAGCAGCTCAATTTCAATTTTACAAAGCTATAAGAGCATATTTTAAGCAACTCATAAAAATAACGCTAAGCCTTTATACTTATATTTTTTCTGTTTTTAATCAATCTAATTTCTTTTTCATAATAGCTTGAAACCCCTTACTCCCTGCAGTACATTAGTAAAGGATAATAATTGGGATTTGCTAATGGCTTTAACTGCTCTACCCAGTGGCAAAAACGGCCGGTAAAAGAACAACAATCTAATGCCTAATTATACTAACGATACTATACACTCTTAGAAATGCCTAGTCGTTTTTTTGACTAAAAACCCTAGTCAAATTATTTTGACACGAATCTGATCAGGTTGACTAGACATACTTGTCATCCTTGTCCCCGTCCTATAGACCTTTTGAAACAGTGATCGGAAAACATGGTCACGTGCCACAGCAGTTGCAGTCGGCAGACGACGATGAAAAAAAAAATGATAGTACTGCAAAAGTGAATATATATGCATGTAAAAACGGCCTCGTTCGTCGTTGTAGGAAACATACTGTAAGCGTCGATTGTTTTTGTCAAAAGATGAGGCACTGACGTACTGTTTATTTCCGGAAACGATCGGAAAGCTTTCGGGTATCTACGGAAAAGGTCAATTTGAAAAGGTCTATACAAAGGTTTCAACAATCCTGTTGACCAGGAATTATAGTCAACATCTGATTAGATTACCTTAGTAAAAATGACTAGAGTCTAGTTAGCTCTTATTGCACCCGGCAATCTAATCAAATTTGACTAGTTTCTGGTCAAAAGTGACTAGATATTTTTAAGAGTGTATAGTAGGAGATTGTTTCGCTCGGTATGAATTGACTTAAATGCATCAGGATAAATATCGTCTTACAAAAACTTAAGTGATGTTACTATCCCTGTTCAGTCTAACAATATTGTTTATTTATATGTTTTTATGAAAAAAAAGTTTAATATAGAATAAAGACAATATACGTTAAAATAACGATAACATGATTCTGCGATACTATGATCATGATAATGATAAATTCTGTTGAGTACGTTAATCATAGTATGTCATTATTTCAAAAACGAAATTGAAATGCAAAATAAATATACACTTTATTCGTCAAAACAATACAAAACAGGTATTGACAATGTCATTATGCTAACTCTTTTATTCTAATATTTATGACCTGTCATTTTTGATTCATTTATTCTAGAATACAGAAAACACTTAGCAGTCTTTTTAGCCTTACTTTACAATAATTTTACTATTTTTTTTTTGTATTCACAAAAACAATAAGGACCTTAAGTTTAACATAAGAGTTAATCTTTCCTAAGTGATATCACCTCCATAACAGTCAACTTCAATTTAAACAGAGAACGGGTCTTTAATGTGTTTATTTTTATTGCTTTCCCCATATATAATTTTCTTATTTAAACATCAACTTTCAGAAAGAAACTCATCAATCACTTCTAGTCTCTTAAGTTTTCTGAGGAATGTAATAATAATCTTTACCTAATTCATCGATCAATATTGGGTTATCTTGGTTATAATGCAGAATGCTAAAAGTCTTAGATGAACTAACGATGACTGATAAATTCATTACATTGACCAAATTTGATCCTTTTCATATCAAACACACTCTTTTTTGATCCGAAAAGGATCAAATTTGAGGAGAATTTGGATCAAAATTGATCCGGAAAAGAGTAAGCTCATATTTGATACTTTATCGGATCAATTTGATCATTTCTTTTCAAGAGTGCAGTCAAAAGTGTTTGCGCACAAAACCTTTAAATAGCCATATCTCGAGAACTGTTCATCATTTGCGCCATATGTTTTCGGGCTTATATTTTACATACATATATCTAAAAATATGGCGTGCTAAACATATTGTATACTTACTTCTGCACATAATAAATGGAGTTTTTACATAACTGTACATTTGTTAGAAAACTTATTACCTGGAAATGTTCTTTACGGCTACACGGTAATATGTACATATCAAAAAGTTGGTGTGGTGTATTTGTATATGGTCCACGAAATCGGCCATTGTTATGGTTATGGAAGATCTAATATCAGAAGAAATATAAATTACTAATATTGGATACATTAAGCACCTATACAAAACATGAGTTTTTTCAGAGTCTTGGTCGTTTGATATAATAATTACGTTTTTGTCCGCATTTAAGGGTGCGCAAACACTTTTGACCGGGAGTGTATAGGCTGCTATGTTTGTTTTCCACAACACAGTACCTTTTTTAGAATTTCAAGACCACTGCTTTGTGGATGTTTGTGAGTTTATCAATAACCTCCGCGTGTTTCGTAGGGTGAGTGCCACACGTTCTACTAAAAACCTTCTGTATTTAGGTGGTTAAGTCAGATCATATGTTCAAAACAAGGTTTTTTGTCTAATATTTCATGACTGGTTATTGAAAATAAATAGTACACCAAAAGCAGCGGCCTACCAATAAGACTTAAAATTTAAGTTAGAGTTTTCATAAAAAATTGTCATTTTACACTTTAAAAACTCTCTAAAAAATCAAGAGCTACAAGTATTTAAAAAAAAAACCTCCGCCTCCTCCTGGAATTAACGTAAATTTTCTTCTGCAACTTTATTATTCTCGAACTGGTCTGGCGCCAAAATGTTCAATTATTCATAAAAGGTAGAATTAATGTGACATATTATCGTATATTACAAAAGTCTAATAAGCCGAAAGTGTATCAACAGTGCATGAGTGATCCAATGGGAAGGGTTCATACTACAAGAAAACAAATGTTTTACACTTTGAAATTAGTGACTTTTGAGTATTAGTGAAGGTATTGTTGCATGTGACGTATATAAGGAGCCGCATCAGAACTCAACCGGATGTTGCCTACCGGTTCTGTGGCGGTTGTGGCCGGTTCAACTAGAATAAACAAGAACCGACAGCCCCAAACCGGCCAGAACCGACAGACAACCTCCGGTTGAGTTTTTAAGCAGCCCCTAACAGAAATAAAATAACAGACAACCCTGTCTTTTATTATATGTAATTTCTCTGCTATATTTATAATCAGAATCTTAATTTTATCAACAGAAACAAACTTATGTTTTAATATATAAATAATAGGCCTAAATGAGTGATATTTTTCCAAGTTTACAAGCAAGACTGTGGAATATTGTGGCTCATCTGCCTAAAATGATCTCTTTGTCCTTTTTTTTGTTTCGCTCATGGGTCAAGTTTGCATCTTTAAATCTTTAAAAACAAGAAATTCTAATATTTTATATATTACATACCAGTTTCAAATTACGAGTCATTAGAATTGAATAGAAAGAAACGATGATAAAAAGTTTAAACAATTGAGCAAACACGAATCAGCAAAAAAGTAAGAAAAGAATACCAAAAATAAACATAATGAATTGTAATATTGTAACTCGATTATTGTTTGAGCTAAACCAACTGATACCATAAACATAGAAACATAGCAATATCTTTGAAACTAATTTAATGGAGTCATAAGCAACAAATTTAAAGTTTGAGTTCTTATTCTTTTTTAAAATATGTAAAGTTGTTATTATTCTCCGACAAATTTACTATCATTGATATACATAACAAATTTAACTTGGAATTATGAAAACAAAATGCACTTATTTAAAAACAATATCCTGGAAACTACATGCATAATACTCTGGCGTGCACACTCTCCCGTGTATAGTAAACACTCTTGTATACCGGTGCATTATGAAAGAAAAACAACGCACGTCTTCCAGCACCTGAGACTCAGTGAATTTTAGATGAAGTTGTCTTTTAGTACCATGTCGTTTTCTGAATCCATTACCATCAATGTTAAGTGAGGTTAAATGAAACCCTTATTATTTTGGTGCTCTGTGTGCGTGCTATTAGAATTCATGGTACGCGTTAATGGAATATGAGAAGTTTGACAAACATAATCAAGGGACCTTGATAGTTACCTAACTGAGGCCCTATAATACCTGTTTCTTAAAGATCGAAATAAGTTCTCGTACTTAAAATGTAGCTTAAGGTTAATGACCAAAGAGAATACTAACAATATTTGTGGACATTACTCCGGTTCTACACTTGACCTTGCGGCTATTCCTTTTCTTTAAAGCGGGTGTGCCATACCTAGCAATATGTTTTCTTAGGTGAGTTTGTTGTTTTAAGCAACATGATACTATTTAAAAAAGGATATACATAGCTCTGCTAGAAAGCGCGCTTCGCGGGGAGAACACCATAAATGCCTAGATGAAAAACTGAATCAGCCACGGTAAAGATGACTTATCATTATATATAGTGAGAAAAATTAGTTACTAAATCGATATAATGTAGAAATGCCTGTTCACACAGTTAAGTGACAAGGTAGTTGCGCTATGATAAATTTAAATTGATGGATTCAACTGACCGTGATGAAATATTTCAAACTCAGAAATAGTTATGAACTCTCTCTATCCATCAAAGTGCGTCACCAGCTGCGTCCGCTAAATTTTCAAAGTATTATGTCATGTTGCAAAAAAGCATGTACATATATTGTACTGTTAAGATATAAAAACACATAGATATGGGACCCCCTACACTCACTTTTCTCCATTGACTAAATGTCTATCAATGTCCTTTGCAGAGAGGTTTAATCAATTCATTTCCTATTGGCCTGAAACCGGTTAGAGTTGAGGTTTGAATTAAGGTAGAGTTTTGGTTAGGGTTGGATTTGGAATGACAGCTTTCTCACCAGGCCGAATTTATAAATAAAGCAATTGCTATTTTTATAGTTTTTACTTACAAAAGCTAGCAATTACGTGCAAGAAAAGGCCCTCTCAGGGGGTCTCTAAACCTATTGCTTATCCCTTTCAAGCAATAGCAGGTCTGGTTAGTAATTGCTTACGTTTGTATGTGCAAAAGTTATCTTTTTCTAGTTTAGCTATTGCTTTTTCCTTACACTAGTATTCAAAACTATCTTAAATGTGCAAAACCATCTGGGATCGAAAACCATATCATAATGCCTCTCATTTTTCTCAAATTTGAGACAGAAAATGAGATAATTAACGAGATCCAAATACACCTGTTTGGGTGCACTATAAGAATTTTCCCGTTAATTTTACGGTAAAATCACTGGCAATTCGGTTGCCAACACTTTACCGTAAAATTTACAACTTTGCCGTAAATTATTATACGGTATTTTACTGTATTTTTACATGTGGCTGTTTATTTTACTGTATTTTACCGTTAAATCATATTTTTTTATGCACCTTTCCTACCTGTTTCAAAGCATAGGTGGCACCAGTTTTCAACTTTAAATCGGATGATTTTTAGTGTCAAAATAAGCATCCCTAGCCATTCTCAAGAACAAGGCATGTTTGCAGATTGCAACACCAAGGGAAAATGTGCACCCTTAGTACAATAACTACAGATATATTTTATATTTAGTATATATTTTCTGTGGTGTCAAATTGTCTTTTTTGCGATTAATTTACGGTAAAATCCCGTAAAAAGACGGTCATTGAAATAAATAACTGATATATGCCGTTAAATTTACATTACATCCGTAAATATTTTCTTACGGGATTTCACCGTTAAAAAATACTGGTTTTCTACCGTAAAAATACGGTCATTTTTTAGAGTGTGCATAAAGTTTATGCTTACTCTCTAGTAAAAAAAAATGTTGGGTATGAGCAATCTAGTGAAATCAAAGACGACTTTAACGTCTTTTACTTACAAGCAATTGATACTTGAAGTTTGAACAAACGTCCGGGTATACATTTATAATGATCAGAGTCATTATCTAGTATACAATTAAAGTTTCCTTTGACGGAATGTCAGCGACCGGCAGGGCAGCACAAAAAATTAATAATTTCGCACCCTTGTGATGTTTGATTTGACAGAAACTGTCAAAAATTCTGCAATTAGGATTATGGCTGCTCGCACCTGAAATATCATTTGTATGAAGAGTCATAATATATGAAGTAATATTTTATTTAGAAATGATGTAACATGTACGGTTCATTAAATGTCAAGAATATGATTTTGTTTGAGCATGACAGGCAGAATAGAGATAGAACTGACATTAATTCTTTATTTGTTACAGAAAGTATTTAGAAAGTATTATTGCATGCTTAAAAATACAAGAAACCACACATATATTTTTGCTCATTTATATACCTCTGTACAAACTATGTTAACACTTAAGTGACCAAGGTATTTCCCACCCGTTGGTGACCAAGGGGTTGGGGGGTTCCTAGGGACCCCCTTGATAGATCACCGGCTGTGCCTCACTGACTATTCATTTTCAAAGTAACATGACATATTACATTTAACATGATTGTTGAAATTTTTGCAAATCACACACCCACTGAACTCCCACACACCTTATTTTTATAGAAATATCAAGGATTTATCAATGTAATTTGCTATAAAAAATTGATCGGTTCAGTTCATACGGTATCCAATAATTGATCTGAAGCCAATAGGCCCGGGGGAGGCACTCATCTGTGGAACTTGTAATCATGCGCGTGAATTGACCATCCAGCTAGGATTCCTTATCTGTCACAGTACCTTAAACAAGGATTTACTTGGTAAAGTACTTCCCTAAAGCACGAACACTAATATAAAATACATCATAATTAGACAGTGATGTGGACATTAAACACCCTAAGGGGCGCACCATTAGATTTCAAAGGGGGAGCAGGAAGTTGGGTTCGGGGTTGATTTTTTGTTCGCGTCCCGTTCGGGAACGAATGTTTTCTTACAAATAACTGTTTTCCCCCTATTCCATGTGCAGGGGTGATTTTTTGTTCTTCTACCTATTGAGGGGGAATTTTTCTTTCAAAAAACTTCCTGCTCCCCCCCCCCCCCCCCCCCCCCCCCCCCCCCCCCCCCCCCCCCCCCCCCCCCCCCCCCCCCCCCCCCCCCCCCCCCCCCCCACCCCTGGAAATCAAATGGCGCGCCCCTAAGCAGGGACAAGTAAAAACAAAACACACGATTTGTTGTCAAAAAACTATTTATTATAATTAGAAATGCTGACATGGAATGGACAGTTATTCTAAATATACCCAAAGACAGGATTTCCTGTAAACATATTTACCCTTGAAAAAGTCTGTTTTGATACCCTAAATGAGGATCCCATAGGGTCCTAGTTTTGCTTGTCAAAACTACCCTTAATCCTTGTTTTCATTAACGCAAATGGTTATAAGAGTAATTTCGAGTAACACTCCGGGCTAAAAAGTCTTAAACACCTCTGGGGTTAAAGTTTGTTTGTAAACGCAGAGGTAAAGGGTAAGAATTGTTTATAGGTTTAATGTCGGGTTTCGATTACATCGATTATAAACTGATGTTCTGCTGAACCTTTGCAAACACCAAATTTGATAATCAGCATTGAAAGTTTCTTCTGATGACATGTCATCAACCGATAGGGCAAGATTAATAAATTCGCATTTTGTTTGATGTTTGATTTGACAGAAACTGTCAAAAACCTGCAAGTATGGAATATGTCTAAGGCTCACCTGTAATATCATTTATTCGAAGAGTCATAAGCGATGGAGTGATGTTTTATTTTAATAGATATGATATAACAAATTTGTTCATTAAATGTCAAGAATTAAATATAATTGTGTTTGAAGATTGCAAACAGTTAATGAACTATGCTGAAACTGTTTCAAAGTATTCAGAATAGGCATACTTGAAGACTTAAGGGTAAATGGAATCCATCTGCTCAGGAAAATGTGAATCCTAACTATTTTTTAATCATGAAAAGATAAATAGTTTTCACTGCATTTGCGGGGACTCGAACCATGGATTATGGCTGGGGTTAGTCATGCATTACGACGCGAGGGATCTACCGCTGGTAGATCGAGGCAGCGTTGAGATCGTGAACTAAAATCTAAAACATAAACATTAGAATGCCGTGTTTTTGCAATTTTTGCCTCATTGGAATGCTCGAGTTGTAAGTAAATTATGCGAATGCGTAAATCAGACAAAATGAAGATAATGAATTCTTAAAACAGGCAATTCAAAGTTTAAAGAGGGCGAATTCAGAGTCGTAATTCATGTCCGGTTTTCGGGCAAAACAACTCAGGTTTCTTACAGTATCATTCAAAATCAACACAATATATCTATACAATATTAATTGCAATTCAATAAGAAGTATCAAGCCAACAATCTGTCAAAATTTGAAAAACAGCCGAATGTTCGAACATCATGAAATTATGAGGTTTAGGAGAAAAAGGCGTCAATTTTTCGAAGTAGTCTATTGACATCATTTTGACCTTGATAATGGACGTAAAATCACTAGTTAAGTTACATGTATAAACTAAAGACTCTATTCCATATGTACGCCAACAATTGTGATATTCTGATATGTGTAAGTAGGTAAAACTTGCAGTAAAAATGACTTTCAGCCGAGCGAGACGATTTAGGGACTGTAGCTTTGAAGGTATTCATGATAAAATAATTTACGAGTAGATTGGACGACTGTTAGTTCATTGGTCGTCAGTACAAACCTTGTTCCTCTGCAGAAAACACTTCTCTTATCCAAAAAGCTTATCTGGGACGTCGGGGATAGCGAAATCGAGTCCTAGATTGTCGGTGATTTTTTCGTTGGTGTCATTGGCGTTGTGTTGAAGACGATTAATATATAATTCCCTCACACGTTTTATGCTGCATGTGTATTTTCTGTACAAGAATCTTTATTTCAAATGTTAACAAGTGTGTCTGCCCATTTCAAGCGAGCAGTAAATGCAGAAAACATCAAGTGAAAATATATATTTGTCAAGGTCGTATTTTGCCGATTTTTTTTGGGACATATTTACAATCCTTGTGCTTACTTCTAAGCACCAGTAAAGTTTTGTTTCAAGACATTAATCGAAAATACGAAATATACCTGTATATGTTAAAGACAATCAACAGGAAATATAGGGCTTTAAACGCGTCTATCTCAGTTATACATTTTCTCCCTGATAACCTTTGACGGACCATAACTTGATTTCTCGAAATCGAGTGAAGTTCATTGAGATGTCACTTTAATCCTAATAATGTGGTCTTTGCAAATATTGTAAAAAGTGTGAAAATGACAAGAGGCTGTATTTACGGCTGTTTTGGGATTGGACAGTCACAAATGTTAAAATAAATCTCTCTTTCCACAAATGGTTAGAATCAACGCTTTACTGACGGAATCCGCGGAGACCTATCTATCTCGACCAGTTTCGCGTCTAACCTAGAAAGATTAATTAAACGTGAGTTGTTGGACCTCACCGCATGGTTACCTATTTGATAGATCAGCTTCCTTGTTTTAATGAATAGACACCCAAGCCTGTAATAACATGTAAACTACCAATTATAATTTGTACTGGCAGCATTGTAGTTACTTATTATTCAATACTAAATTATTTTTGCAGTTTTGTGACTGATAAAAACACACACTTACAACCCATCCACACCCCACACACCCAGACACACCCCACACCCACACCCCCACCCTACAACACCCACACACACCCCGGCTATACAAATTCTTTTCCCTTTATGAGGTTTATGGAATCTGAACATCTGAACATAACCTTTGTGATCTTGTTATTTGAATAAATATGTGTTATTGTGATCTACATCAAGAAATAAACTCAATGTAATTTTATATTCACAGCATGTATATAATAGTATCGCAGTATTTTGGTTTTTATGTAGCAACCTGCTTCTAAGATACTTTACACGTCCTCTGCGTCAAATGTTCAATAGTACAGAAGTAATGACAGTAGAGATACTGCACCATATCATGCTATTATTATCGATTCTTGTACTGGCACTGGTATTTTTGCTAAAAATGGAGTAAACTCAAAATATACTTGTATTTGAAACTAAGATGGATTTATACCCATAGCCTTACAAATAAAAGGTTACTTTTAATTTCACATGCTATAGGAATAGCACCTGTAAGGACAAACTTGAACGGCAAGCGCTAGGAATGTCGATATGTATCATTAACTTCTTGGTGTAACGAAATATTGCATATACCTGCTCATGCATAACTTGATATGGCAACTTCCTTGTAGCAATATTTGGAGTCTTGCTTTAACCAAACTGTTAATTAACCCTTTATTTTTCTATTATTATGTAACTTGCAACAAATTACAAAAT
>JXSR01S009699.1:30397-41318 GCA_000969725.1 Ophiothrix spiculata
TGGAAATAAATTACGCCGCATGTCTAAATTTCCTCCATGCAGCTTATATTTTAAGCGGGTAGGTAGATGACATCAATCACCACCTGTAAAGAAAGTAAATCTAATTATGAGACAATTTCTGCACCATAATGTACATAAAGACGAGTGACTATTCTGACGAAATTTCATTGGTATAGCTCAACCCCTCCTGGGTAAAGTTTAAAACTTTTTGATACCCCCTCGTATATATGAAATTGTGCACATAAATATTTTTTTCCTGGAATCATAGGTGCCACTTTCAGGCAAGAATACCTGAACACCCCCTGTATCTAATTTCTTCTTGAATAAACATACTCAACATTATTCATTCATTAATTTCCAGATGGAAAATTGCTGTACAAAACCCACTTATTATTTTATTACTGAGTCACTGAGTCACTGAGTGCGATTTTACTTCCTAATAAGGAATTTTGGCCATCCATTATGAGACGATAGATGACAGTGCGTTCATGGCCATCCATTATGAGACGATAGATGACAGTGCGATGACAATGCAGGTATACGCACACCTCCGGCAGAAACAGCTTTACTGGGTTGGGAATATTTCATGTTTGAGTAGGGGTGTACGTTTTTCCAATGATAATGTTTATAGTTTTTGGCAATAATTTTCATCGTTTTTGGTTTATAAATGACTCAAATTTGTGACTAAGAATGAGAATAAAAGATGGCGATTTATTGTTTTGCCTGTCATCTATCGTCTCATAATGGATGGGCGTACATTATTTTTTCGCAGGGGCGCCCATTACTCAAATAATGTACGCCCATCCATTATGAGAAGATAGATGACAGGCAGAACAATAAATATTATCTTTTATTCTCTAATTGTATTTATTTTCTTTAATTGATGCATAGGTACATGAGTTTAAATTTAAAATGTTGTCATGTTGTAAATGCATTGTGTAACTTACCTTGCCTGTGTTGCTGTTTTGTGAATCTTGTACAGACTGTTGGCCCTGAGCTGCTGTTGCGGTTTCCTCTTTAGATACCTGGCAACAGTAGAATTAAGAATGACACACGATGTAAAGATTTGACATTTTACATTTTGTGTAGACATAAAAATGGGACTTATCAACATCTTTCAAAAACTGTGGACATGCCAAAATATATATCTTAAGCATTTTCACATTTTTTTAAAGTGTTCATAATTAAAATGCCTCTACCTCAAGTATTCAATGTCCTCTGATTAAATCTTTAAAATAACATATTGAATTCAGAGATTGCTTTTTTCAATACTATGTGTTATCTGGGACGAGAATTACTAAAGAGATAAGAAACAAGGCATGAGTCTTTTGTTACCCAGTCGTCCAGGGAGAGCAATGTCCTCTATGGTATTATGATGCTAATTAGGTATTCCCCTGTCTAGTCAACGAGAATTAATCAATATTCATCCTCAGTTTGTTATCAACCTTGAGGTCTAAGTGAGGCGTGCTATGTCAAATTGTTGGTGATAACATGTGCATGTGAATCTTCAAAAGATCTGTACGGAGTTCAGTACCATAGATCATAGTCATTTATGAATCCAAGAATACCTGTATACAAACCCATTTTTGTGGCCATATTTGTACCTTTGTGGTGTGAAAGATGTACATTAAAGTGTAATCAGTGCATTCTTGAATAAGAACAACATGCACTGAATATCTCAATTTGCATTCTCTTTTTACTGATTTAAAATGAATTGAAAGACAATAAGGACTATTTTTTGGCAAAGATATATTTTGTCTGTAAACTTTCTGTAAAAAGTGATAGAATTTTGACAAATTGGCTAATAACTTACGAAAATTAATGTATTTATGACTAAGTAAAATGTTTGAATTTTTGAACTGAACAGCTTGCAAATATGGAGTTGTGGTGGTTTAATGATGAATTAAAGCACAAAATCACTCAACACAACACAAATTCGGGTTAACTATTAGAACTTTTAATTGAAAGCTGCCGTATGTGGCTCACGGTGCAGCCATACAACCATATGAATGTCTATCACACAGATCCGTGGTATCGCTGCCTGGTTTGATAATTACCATCATAAAAGGAAACAGACGTGGATGACTGCGTAACAAAACACTGATGTGTTGATGCATAACTCTGTGGTTTATTTGCCTCAGGTGTAGTCATTCAACACAATCGGTATACACTATAAATGATTGTGCCATGCCCAAGGAACTTCATCATAAAGGGTTTCCAGTTTATTTCATTTTCAATAAATATATGAGATATTTTTTTCAAAATTTGAACAAGATTTTAAAGATTTGTAATGACAAACTCTGTAAGTTTCCTCACCACACTTAGGCCTAAAAAAAATTTGTTTGATTGGCGTGACCCGACCGACCCTATTTTTTGAACATGGTAAAAAACCTCCAAATCCCAAATTTGATGGGAATCGGTTCATGAGGTCCTGAGATATGGTTTGCAAGACATTCAAAATGACAAATAAAAGATGTGTTACAGAAAAAGTGAAGATGTTTTTTTTACATGTGTCGTATATTTTGTGTCCTTGTATGTGAAAAATAGACTTGAAAAAAGATTTGAAAAAAAAAAAATCCAACCTACCATCTTTTTCTATATTACGCCAATCAAACAATTTTTTTAGGCCTAACCCATGCCTTCCTGAACTTAACTGTGTGGTGCAGAATGATGTTCTGCAGATTGAAAAAAAAAAACTTGCAATATCAGTAAGGCGAGTAATGTTTAATTTCAGCACAAATCACCATAGTAACCGATGGTTAAAATCTCAGCCTACCTTTGTTACTGGGGTCCCCTTTTTCGCTAAGATCCACTGGTTCTTAATCTTATATTGCACGTAATTTGTCGGCATGCCCTTTTTATTTCCGGCAATCAAAGCTTGGTCAACGCTGCTTTCAGACTCAAAGAAAACCACACAGAAAGTCCCTCTCATGTTCTTCTTTAACACATGTATAACTTTTCCAAAAGTACTGAAGTAGGATTGGATTTTATTGATGGTCACGTTGCTTGCATACTTTAAGAGTAACTTGAAGTCTGGGCTATACTTCATTGTAATAAACCACTGTAAAAAATCGAAAAAAATCAAATGAATTCAATTATTCTGTTAACTTTGTTGGTTAACAAAACAAACAAACAAATTATCACTTTAAATATATTTAGAGATTTTTAGCTTTTTTTGTTTACTACAATACTATGATGACAACATTTAAAATATAATTTCAAACTTATTCAGTTACAATGACCTTTTTGAAAATTATACAAACAATAATCAAATCAACAATGATGCATCCATACATCTGCACACTTTTTTGCACGAGGGCGGCTCGAGTATGATAATAATGCGCAGATTCATCAAATAAATTTACTATAAAACTAGCTTAATGTACAGTGGAACCTTATTAATACAACATTTTTGTGGCCGCATAATTTTGCTTGTATTATCAGAATTCATACACTCCGCGTGTGCTCCGCGTGTCACCTAGCCAATCAGAACGCAAGAATATAAAGTATGTGGAGTGCACTGGATCTTCACAATGCACTGCGCTTGTTGTGTTCCGTTTTGCGTGGCGGGCGTTTAGTGCGTATGAATGTTTCATTGTTTTTGTCTGGTGATTATTTATTTAGTTTAGAGAAGTTTTGAATTTTGATGGTCATATTAAAGGCCTTATTTCTTTTCACAAAAGATACAATATTATTTTTCTGTCGTGTATGAATTAGATTAATAAATATGCATTCCATAATGCATGTAAAATGAGACAAAATCAATGCACTTGCGGTAATGCAGTCGGCCCCGGGGCCTTGTGAATTGGAAGCATTAAAATTGACCGCGCGTGCATTGATTTAGTCTCATTTCACTCGCGTATGAAATATGCATTTATTAACCTATGACTCATGTTATCCAAATCATTTAACATAAGGGATTCTTGAGACTTTAATTTTATTAGTTATCCCCTGTTTTTTTACGTAATGCGGACAATATCTATAGTTTGGTGTTGTATCACATTCCGCCTGCGGCCTCATCACCAAACCATAGATATTGTCCGCATTACGTAGAAAAAAACAGGGGATAACGGATTTATCATGTAGTTTTGTAGATATAAAAACATTAAAAAAAAATAAAACAATGAACATATTTGAAACTGATGTACTTCCAAGGACGTCAGTCTTTGCAAATCTCATTCGTTCTTTTAAAATCCCATAAAAATTCAAGGCAACAAAATAAAATATAATGTCTCAAAATCAAATTCTGAACCTCCATTTATGCAAAATACAAAAATGTTAAACTTGACAGCACCTATCATAGTTAACATAAAAGGTACAGTTCATTAAGCTTAATGAAATTCAGGCCTAGCTTAAGACTAGGCTCATCAGTACACAAATATGGTTGGTCAATACTCAGTCAAATAGAAAAGCTTAAGAAATACCTACAAGTTTTTTTATTTGATATCACTGTATTAATTAATATAGAAGCTTCAATCTTCATTAGAAATTCTTCTTTGGTAATCTTGACCCTGTGTGCTACTGCCATTTTGAATAAACAGTGATCACTGAATTCCCTACTGGATATAAGCAGCACCCTAATATCAGTGTGAATTGCCATCTCTTTCACAGATATTACTGCACACTTGCCTAGTGTATAATCTATTAATACACACTGTAGTATATTTAGCCTTGTATAAGATGTTTTGTCAAATGGGTAATACAGATTCCGTATCACCTGTTTGATTCAGGTAATACAGGCAAATATTAATTGGCTCTTAACCAATGAAATTACTGGATTATTGTAAACTACATGATAAAACCTTATATTATCAGGGTTAATGTGTTATCAGAATTTGTATTAATGAGGTTCCACTGCATTAAAGTTGATATCAAGAATTTTACCTGGGATACTTCAAACGGCAACATTGGCTCTGTCCAATTTTCCCACCAAACGTTAAAATCGTGTCCACGGACCGTACACCTAGTACCTCTAAGTCCATGGGCAACCATGGCTGCTTTAGCTTGAGAAGGAGACCGGAACATCACATAGCAAAAATCTGTTTTTGTTCCGATACGGTTTTCAGGCCAACGAACGTTCACAATTTCACCAAACTGGAGAAAAAGGGAACGGATATGGCCGACTTGAAAATTCTTCAGTCCCTGAACGTTTAGATCATTGTCTTCATCAGAAATCTGTTTAAAATAATAAAATTGACCATGGTTAATATATGTGACCCACCATATCAAAAGGTCGGCATAATAAATGATGTGATATGGGCCATTGAAGCTGAACATAGTCAAAAAACATATCCAAGGTCAATTTTCTAATTTCATCAGAAACGTTACCTTTGATGATCTGTATTCTATCATATTAATCAGGTTCCAACATCCAAAACGAAAAATGTGTTAAAAATCAAGATAAAAATCTTCTCTCCATTCAAGTTTTACTAAGTACAAATACTTTAAACACTCTCAGAACTATAGATTTCTGAATCAGCCCAATGCCTTGTGGTGCATTGCCAAATGTGGTTGTAACTTCGCAACCAAACATCCAATAACCAAAAGCAAGGTGTCATTTAAAGCTTAAAATCTCAGCTTTCAGATGAGACCAAAAAAAAAATCAGTTTTGATTTTTGGACCCGTAAGGTACCTTTCGATATGGTGGGTCACATACATCAATTTAATTACACTATGGCCAAGCCAATTATAGGGGATAACGGAAAGTGCAATAAAACTGCAGTTTTCAAATTGAATTTACCGTCGGTAATCTGGTGGAGTTATAAAGTTACTCCAGTTTTAGATGCTCTGTGCCCGCTGCAAACTCTCCTTAAGGTTTTGAGTATAATACAAAACCGCCTGCTTTTGAGCTGCAGAGGTGGCAAGTGCCCCTTATGTTATATGTAGATGATTAGTTCAATGGTAAATCAGGAATAGTCAGTAAACGTTTTTTGGAGTGTCAGTGAAAACATTAATTTATAACAAACATACGCAAAACCTCTGAATTTTTGAGTTTTTGCGCCTAACGCAGAAACTCCAATTTTTGAAGGTTTGTGTGACATCTGCGGATTTTGGAGTGTTAATAATAAGATTAATTATTAAAAACGTATGCAAAACCTCAGAATTTGCATCCCACACTAGAACATCCTATTTCAGAGTTTTTGCGTTTTGTACGCAGAACCTCCAATTTTGGATTATCTGCGGCGGGCAAAGAACCTCCCAAAATTGGAGTAACAACAAACATGTCGGAAGTTACCATCACTTTAAGTCGACTAATTTGCTATCCACTACAGACTTCACTAGTTAACAGTCTGCTGTCATTGCTTTATGCCCATGACTCATATTTGTCACGCTCCACTGTGAATTTACCAGTGCGAGGCAGGCTTTTACTTCACAATTTCCTATCTGGACAAAATTTATAATGAGAATCAAGTGTTTGTACATCAATATTTTGTGTTTTAGAGTATCAATATTATAAGATGCGTAAGAAATTCAAGATATGCCATTACCGTTGGTTGCCCCAACAGAGGTGAATCTTGTATAGGTTGACTTGGTCCACTTGGTTCTGGCATTTTTGGAGCAATCTTGGGTGCTGCTTTCTGTTCTGCTCCAACCACTGATTGTGTTTGCCGCTCTATTTCAGCTATTTCGTCACAAATAGAATGTATCAATAAGGAACTCTGTAAAATAAGCAATTGGTTTGAAGCAACTAAATTACTTTTAAATACACGTATGACCAATTACATGATGATGGAAGAATTACATATTACCAAAGTATGAAGATTTCCTTAGATGTACAAGGAAAAAAAGAAGAGAAAAGAAAGAGCTACTTCTCTGTTGCTAGAACCTACCTGATCTTTGTTGCTGTTTGGTGCAACTGCTGTTGATTGCTGTTGTTGATCTACTGATGTAGTTTGTTCATTGGGTACTGGACATGGGATCTGTTGCGGTAACCTACCTGATCTTTGTTGCTGTTTGGTACAGCTGCTGTAGATTGTTTTTCTTGATCTACTGCTGCAGTTTGCTCCTTGGGTACTGGACATGGGATCTGTTGCGGTAACCTACCTGATCTTTGTTGCTGTTTGGTACAGCTGCTGTAGATTGCTGCTGTTGATCTACTGCTATAGTTTGTTCCTTGGGTACTGGACCAGGGTTCTGTGTTACTGTAGCAGGAGTCTAGAATTGAGATAAACATAACACAAATATTGTACTTTTTCAGTTGTGTAAAAGTGTTATAGAAAAATTTTTTGATAAAAAACAACAACCTAGTTTTTGCAGGATTTACAGTCAGTCATAAAATGACAACACAACAATACTATTGTAGCCTTATTGGACAGTTTTGCTCTTGCGTGACAAGACAGTTGATTCATCAGGTTACATATTCACACACATGTGCCAGAGGAATAGTTAACAGTAAATCAACGCCATCTTGTCGCAATTGGGGCTGGATTATTGTACCTCAGGATTTGTCTGATGGCTAGGTAAATCACATATGCTCTTTATTTCATGGGAAAACTTTGTCCATGTTTCTATCAGCATCTATGACAACTTGTACTGATCTATAGTATACAAACATTGATTGCTCATGAAGGCAATATTAAAAAATATTGAACCAAAGTGATCTTGAGACTATTATACCATTTGGGGAAGCGGGTTAGCGCAGCAGCATTCGCCTCGCTTTCCACCACCGAGTCCCAGGTTCGATTCCCGGTCCCGGCGCTGTATGTGCATTTGGTTTTCTGTCCATGCTCGCTTCCGCAGGTTCTTCTATGGGTACTCCGGTCTTCCTCCTGCATCCAAAACTGATTTAATTAAAGAAAGATCTTGGACCCCAATGGAAATAAGCTTCATTAGCGGCTTTCTTGTGTTATCCTTGGTGATTAGCCTAAAGAATTCTTTCTTACTTCCGAAGATCAAGAGAAATAGTAAAGATAGTCTCAAGACCATTGAGGGCTTATATTTTTTTTTGCTACTGCCAGAATTAAAAAGCAGTCAATATTTGTTTTGACTTGTGATTTTGTTTTGAAAGGGCAATAGTAAAAACAATTGACTGGCTCAAATCAAGCCAATCAGTATATAATAACATTCAGTTCTCTGTGACTTCCATTTCAAGGAAATTTGTTATGTCACACATTCACTCAGTTAATACTTAGAGGTATTAGAAATGAATACCAATCCCCTGTTAAATACCTTAGATATGCTGTAGACCTTCATGTTTGAGGAGCTCAAGTCCACATGAGCTCCTACAGCTCTCCTTAACAAACAACATTCCAGTAAGAGTGTTTCACTGAGCTCCTTGCTGCCATTTTAAACGCATTGTCTCACACAGGAATATTTGAAATTGAGCTCCTCATAACACTCCTCACAAAACTCAGGAGAGTGATTGACAAAACTCCAGCTATTTTTAGAAATGAAAGATTGATGCTGCATATCACAACCAAAAGAAGTTTAAATTGTTAGGGGCATAATCAATATAGAGACGAGCGATCGCTCGGGCCGCCCGAGCCATGAAGCCAAGTAATTGATCGTCTTATCTTTGCATTTCGCTCATCTGTGGCAACAAATTTAGTAATATAATGGTGAATAATATCAATACGTACCAAACTATCTAATCAATAATGATTGCTCGACCTAGGTATTGACTTGGCTTGGGTCAAGAATATCGGCTAGTCCTTGCTCGGCTCGGATGAGTTGCTCGGGTCTAAATTGATTATGTCCCTTACTGTTTAATTAGAATTTCAGCCTACCTTTGTCTCTTTACTGTCTGGAATCCCTTTTTCCATAACAACCCACTGGCCATTTATGCTAAGTTTTCTGTGAATTCGCTTCATATGCTTGGTTCTCTTTCCGTGATTAAAGGATGCAAGTACGCCAAACTCAGTTTTAAAGTAGACAACAACGAAATGGCCTATTTCCTTTGATTTCAGCACGTGCTCGATGGTTCCGAATCTGCTGAAGAAGGATTTGATTACATCGACGTGTACGTGGTCTGCATACTTCAAGAGTAACTTGAAGTTTGTGTTAATTTTCTGTGAAAATAAACATATGTCATGATATTAAGTCAGAAATCATAAGGTCAAAAAAAATAAATTGTTATGTTGCCCTCAGCGACCGACCCTATTCAAAAATAAAAAATAAAAAATTAGGGTCGGGAAAGCACCCAATTTTGCTCAGATTGGGTGTTTTTTGAGAAAATATTGGAAAATGCACCCAAATTTGGTACTTTAGGTGCTTTTTAAAAAAATAATTAAAAAAAATAAATTATTTTCCGACCGACCAACTCAATTTTTCAGAAATCCCACTTGAGGGCAACACAACAATTATTTTTTTTTGGCCTTATATCACTTCCAAGTTTTGTCTACAAAGTTCATGGTGATGCTAGAAATCCTGGCAATACAAGCTCAAACACGACACATCAACTTGTTTAAATTAGAGGAACCTAGACCAATTGGGTCAGCGTTTTTTTTTAATTTTCAAAAATCTTAGCTCAAAATATTCCTGATATTTTTCTTATTTCCCACATTATCTGTTTCAAAGCTGCTTATTGGATTTCAAACATATTAAAGGAGCATGGTCCGATTGTTTCAACCTTTTTTTCAAATTCAAACTTTTTTTAGATTTTGGTACCAAAATATTGCTCATATTTTTCTCATAACTAAGCTGAATTTTCTCAGCTTAGTTATGTTCTGTTTCAGAGATATATGTGAAAATATGCCTAATAATGGTAACCATAAATAATTTTACATGGTAGGAAATAGGGAGATTCAAAACCTCTTTAGTGATCATCTTTCATATGACACTGAAAATAAAATTTTAAAAAATCAGACAAAGCTCCTTTAACGGCCTAATTTGGACATATAATACATGTATCAGTTGTAACCTTCAAAGGCATTTTTTTTTCATCAAACGTTTGTAAACTGGTATAAGATGTAACACTGTATGTCCTCACCGTACTCTGGCAACTGAATGGTAATTTGACCGAGAATGGGGCTGTCGAGCCAGTCAGGCGTTGTTCTTTGCTTATGCACAATTTGGCGGCAAAATGTATGATGCTTTTTGAATTATAGTCAAGTAATAGTAGCACGCGACAGAATGCACAGCGGAGTCACTACGCACTCGCGCAGCGTCTGTCTAGGCATGGCGCCCGCATGCCGCAATCCCATAATTTAGCCGGATTTTTAGGGTGCAAATAGACAAGTTTCATATCTGTACTTTCTTTAATCTATGGTTCTCACCTTGGCAATCTCGTCTGGCAACTTGGGCTCACTCCAAGCATTCAATATCACTTTACAAGGAATTCCGTCAACTAAATATTTCTTATATTTGAAGGCACCCGTTATTCTGTGTGCAGTCATGTAGATTCTCTTGGCAGGAGCGGATGTTAAGAAGGACACATAGCAGAAATTCGCCGGTTTTCCTCCGGGCTGAGGCCTGTGAATATACTCAACTCGACCAAATTTGCGAAAGTACTGGAATATTGCTTCAATTGTCATGTTCTCCAGTCCTAGAATGAATAGGTCTGTGGTAGTATCAAGGCTAGATCCTTGATTTAAAGTCTGGGAAAATTAAGACAAGATACAGCGGTTAACAATTCCATGTAACTATAAAATATACGTAATTTGAATACGTCCCTTGCCAGATAGGCCCTTCAAAGTACCATTGACTAGAATGAAAAACATTAATTCTCAGACACAAACAGTTGTGCAATGCAACTCTGCAAGTAACTTGCGTACTACACTTTTCATTATTTTCTCACATTTTTGCTTTGAACAAACACATTAAAAGAAGTTTAGCGCTAGGGACAAAACCTTGAGGGTCCCTTGGCACTCATGAGCTAAGAGGATGTACAGAAAGCTTTTATGAGATTCTAGCCCTAATATATATAAGCAAGCATCCCCAAAAAAGTGTTGTATTGAAAAATATATTAATCAAATCTAGAATC
>JXSR01S009701.1:18596-33333 GCA_000969725.1 Ophiothrix spiculata
AGTTGCCTTAAAAAGTTCACCTTAGATTGACTGATCGCTTTTCTGGCATGAGTCATATAAGATCAACTCAATCATTTCTTTTATGAATTACAAATTAGAAAATTTATATCTTGGGGGGGGGGGGCAAAGATATGAACAGACTCAGTGTCAAATTGCAGTAGCATAGGATGCTTTTTTGGTTAGGATCAATATTAACATTTGGGTACTGAGATATACTATTGGATTAAAAAATGGGCAATAAGGACAATCTCAAAAATGGGCAATAAGGACAATCTTAAACAGCCATTACAGAGCTCATACGGCACCTTTATTTGCAAACCTCAATCTGCTTACTATCACTGATATGTATACACTCGAATTAGGGGTATTTATGTATAGATTTTTCATCAATGATTTACCAACAGCATTCAACAACTATTTTACTAAACGATCGGAAGTTCATGATTACCCAACAAGATATGCCAATAACCTGAATGTTACAAATAACAAAAAATGCTTTGCTGATCGTAGCATCCAATCATCTGGTCCAATTATGTGAAACTCTCTTCCTAAAATAATCAAAGATTCTAAAACTGCAAAGCACTTCCGCAACCAACTCAAAAAATCTCTTATCAATAAATATGATTGAAACATTATTTTCACTTGCATCTTTTGGGTCGACATCCTTAGTGTATTGTCTTGTAAATTACTCATGAGCTTTCTTTTTCTGTAACAATATTCTTCTTAGGGGTAGACTAATTTCTGGCCTTATTGGCCTTCTGGTCTACTCCTCCGTAAGACTCTTTTTTGTAAACTTTTGTACTACAAAGATATTTTGATATTGTATGTCTTATGGGAAATAAAACCTTGAACCTTGGATTTGTTAAGAAAGTTTGAAAGACAAAAAGACATTTTTCCATTATTAACAGTTAATACCTGAGGTCAAAGTAACATCCAACATTATAATACCTAGTCCTAGAACAATGACCATTTAAGATATTTTGACATATTTATGTAGAAAACAAAATAAATATACAATAAAATGTATTGCTTTTTTTTTCACTTTTGGACCTCCAAGCAAAATTTGCTGCTTATAGTATATGCAAATTTGAAGAATAAACTGCTACTTTACACTGCTGTTTATTGCCATGTGCTCCTGAAGAGCGAGGTCAAATATGTTGAAAACCATTCTATAAAGCTTTGAGGCTTATCAAAAAAAATCAAAAATTACAATGCCATTTTACTTTTGTCAAATATTGTGCTACTTGCCAAACGAGCAAACTGCAAACGAGCTTGACACCAACATACTTGACCAAGTGCTTTGAACGTATCTTGCGCTCAATGTAACGATCTGGTTGACGCATAGTTATAGAGGGGATTTATCCAGGGACTTCCGTTTGAGGGGAGTGAGCTCTACTGTAAATTAATAGAGCACCTTGCATGATGGTAAAAATATCCAGATAACTCCCCTAATAGCTCTTGTAACGAACTTCAGGAGAGCTACTAATAGATCCTCTGCAAATTTCAAATGAAAGTTCCTGTATATCACGCTTAATATACCGTAAAGTGTAATGGCATCGTCCATCACAAAAATTGAGAGCATTCAGGACCACCTGGCTCCTGCCAAAATTAACTCCTGATGCAGAAATTCTGTTATGAGTAGAGACAAACCATACCATTCTATATGACATTTTTGACTTTTTTGAGAAAATTTGTCTGATATATTGATGATTTCTTCATATCTACTAAGTAACAGGCTTCAATTTAGCCTAATTAACAAGAAATAATTAATAAATTTTGGTCTATATGCGTTCTATTTAAATTTGGCATTTCACAAACTGCGCTATATGCAAAAATTCCGTACTAAAGTATAGCGTAAAACGACGCATCACTTACAGATCTATATGGTGCGCTATTTCAATTTCGCGATGAATAATAATTTCACATACATCATATAGAACAGTTCGACGTATTCAATTACTGTACTACAAGATCGCTAAATGTAAAAAAAGCGTTTTCACATAAAGATATATAAGTTCAAAGCTATATTAAGTAGTATTTTTATTTGAAATTAAACATAATAAAAACTTTGAAGTCTTTTCTTTTAAAAATATTAGTATCAAAAGAAAACTAAAGTACAAAGGCTCTTCTACGTACGAATTTTCAAATGCGATTTTCTCGAAATGCGTCTTTGCTCATATAGAACAGTATGTGATGTGACCGACCAAATAATACTTTATGTAATGCAAAGCGTGTATGTATTTTCAATATCTAGGCATTAGTTATCAACCAGATCTTTTGCATTACAAGTAAAAATCTTAAATACTCCCGATTTGGTTTCCCATGCTGGAATAGATATAGCGCCTAGTCTGGAACTGTATCGCCTCTGTCTACATCTATGAGTGTGTGATGCATTCAAGGACACATATTTAGAGAATAAAAGACTGAGGACGGAGAAGGGTTTCTCCGAAAATATTACGAAATATTAAATGGTGAGTGTCGTAAAAACGTATTAACTTTATTTTGATGTCTTCAATCGACACGTATAAATCTCTTCATATAAGATATATTGTTTTGTCTGTCATCTATCGTCTCATAATGGATGGGCGTACATTATTTTGAGTAATGGGTGCCCCCGCAGGGGGTGCCCATTACGAAAAAACAATGTACGCCTATCCATAATGAGACGATAGATGACAGGCAAAACAATAAATCGCCATCTTTTATTCTCATTCTTAGTCACAAATTTGAGTCATTTATAAACCAAAAACGATGCAAATTATTGCCAAAAACTATAAACATTATCATTGGAGAAACGTACACCCCTATTCAAACATGAAATATTCCAAACCCAGTAAAGCTGTTCGCGCCAGACGTGTGCGTATACCTGCATCGCGCCGTGATTTTGAACGCGCGGCTCCACTGCGCTTCACGCTGAACGCACTGTCATCTATCGTCTCATAATGGATGGCCACAAATCCTTATTACGAAGTAAAATCACACTCAGTGACTAAGAAGTTGGAATCAAATCAACTGCATTCTGTCAATGAATATTATT
The DNA here is from genome assembly GCA_000969725.1 of Ophiothrix spiculata. Taxonomy (NCBI): domain Eukaryota; kingdom Metazoa; phylum Echinodermata; class Ophiuroidea; order Amphilepidida; family Ophiotrichidae; genus Ophiothrix; species Ophiothrix spiculata. Next base: position 21,634 of record JXSR01S009701.1, read on the forward strand.
ATGAACTGTATACACAGATTGTTTAATCTTGTGATTATGTAATTTTTCTCCAAATGTACAAAAACTTGACAAGCTTGCAACAAGTGTAAGATTGTGAAATTTTTATAAGCACTACTAGCCAATAAACCAATTTCCTTGTAAATTTTGTTGCAACAGCATGCCAGGAAAAATTTAATTAATTTAACTAAAATTAAAATTAATATAACATTTTTGGGGCAACAATCCATTATGGCAATTTGTGGCAGCACTAACGAGGAGGGGAGGGGGGGGGAATCACATGCTTCCCCTACCATTTCCAGTCACTGATGCAAATTTTATGCCAAATATTAACCCTTTCAATCCTCAATTGCAATAAAGGTGTATATAGCACATACTGAATTAATTTACACTCAATATGAATTGGAATGCCTGAGAGTTTTCTCGTAAGCTTCTTTGAAAACGCTCAGGCATTCTATATCGTATCAAAATGGTTAGTGTAAACAAAGCAGCATGATAGTCTGAAATAAACACCTTAATGGATAAATTAAGGAATGTATGATATTTTTGTTGATTATTTTTCCTGCATACCGCATCGCTTAACTCGAAATGTAACACACCCAGCTGTAAGTGTTAAACAGGCACTGGAATTTGTCTAGTCACACGTTGTAAATATGTGGATAAACGAGTTGACTTTCATGCAAATCAGCCTAGCAACAACAGTCGTCTCAAAAAACCTTCAAACAGAGAAACTTAATTCTAACAAATACTGTAGTATGATTTTGATGACCTTTCTTGAATAAAAAATAGAGAGACCTTTTCTAAATTTTAGAGTAAAACACAAGCCTTTGAATTTCTTTGCACCTGACCTCTGCCCGGTTGTGCAGATTGAGCCCTGGGTTGACTTGGTCCGTTTGAGGAAGATTTCGTCGGTGGAGTGCTTCTTGGCCTAGCTGGTTCATCGCTTCCGAATGATGTTGCTTTCCGTTTGTCCGCATCGTCAATTGCCTTCTGCAGAGCATTGGGATCACTGGCTTTGTTCATTGTTTGACCTCCTCTCTGTAAGGAACAAGATTTCATCAAATGTCAGATTAATTATTGAGAATAGTCGTGAATTGGTAGTCATTTTGAAGATTTTCTCAAGGTACTCCAGTTTTCTCTCAACGAATCTTGAGGATAGACTGTGAAATATTGACAGCATAAAGCAGCAATATCAATGTTATGTTTAGTACTTCATTTCAGTAGCTTATATATTTTCCAATTCTATATCAATATTTATAAGTTTTCTTTGGGTATTCTTGGCTGTTGAGTGACTGCTGCCTGTAAAAGAGTCAGGATACCATCTTGCTTGGCCCTCAAAATCCATTTCAAGTGAGTAGCCATAGTAAGTACTTTTTGATTCAGTAGCTCAAATTACCCTCAAGGTTTAGCTCACAGGGGTCAATTTTAGGGCCAATTCAGCTCTCTATACATCCTTTTTAGAGTCAAACATCCTTTTTAGAGTCAAACCTCCGTTCCCATGCCCCTTGGTTCAGGATCAGGACAGCACACTCCTACAAAACAAATTTGACTTCAAATCATAATTCTAGAGAGGAAATCACAAGACTCTCCGCTATTTTTATTCCTGTACGGAGACAAAACTTGGGGGTGTTCAGTTTTGTTCTAAACTTGTCGCAATTATACTGCATCCAAACCTTTTGCATCCGTTTAGTTTTGGCGCACTTTTTTGCGTATACGCACGTGCTGATAAATCAACGCATAATGAAGCATCTTTGATGAAGGCTAAGACGACGCTCAATAACAAGATTTAATTTTAATTCATCATCAATGTCCATTATTATATTTCTATACAGAGTGTCCACGAATGATTTATACCCGGTTTCAAAAAATCAGAAAAAATACCAAATCGTAATTTTTCATAAAGCAAACTGCTTTTCTACATTAGTTGATAAGTCTTCTACATTTTCCATAGGTTTCATCAAAATATCATGCCTCATTTCTTTGTGCGATGACATAATTGAAAATCTAGGCAAACATGGTTTTGATCTGTACAAATAACCGTGCAGGTATAATAAATACTTGTAATATGCACACTTACTAATGTTTGTAAAGTTTAATGAATACAACTTGACCAATTTCAAATCTTCTTTCTTTAGTTTTGTAATTTTCTATAATCTAAAGCATTACCTTGGAGACTTCTGAATATATTCCTACACAAAATAGCGATATAGTCTTATTCAGGTATGGAGCAGGACACCATATTGGCGGCAAGTTGAGGAACCACAGTTCTGTTGATTACGTCAACATACTCGTTGACGTTTCCGTCGACAAATACTGGTCCTAATTTTTAATTGCTACCCATAATATTCATCCAAACTACTAATTTCTGGTTGCCATATGTCAAATGTGAAGTTTCTAGGTGGGTTTCCCGTAAGCGCGTAACACCTAACACACTGGTCATTGTAAAGCTGTTCAACCGTAACCCAAATTGTTATTTCTTTCTCAAGGAGGACACACTTTATATCCATTACAGTCAATCAATAAAACCTAAATTGTATTTTACGTTTTAACTTTAGAAAAGTAAAAGAGGCTTTCAGTATTATCAGTTTTTCCTATTTAAGTTTCACAATTTCTCTGATTACAATTTTACAATTCGCAAAGTATACACTGTTTAGAAAAATCTCTATAACTTTCCACAGGAACATGCGATTTGAAAAATTAAAAATTCTTCAAAAACCTTAAGACGTGCTTAACTTAAAAATAAACCAGATTTGATCAAAACCATACCCACTGGACCATAAAAAAATTCCAATAGCCGGGTATAAATCATTTGTGGACACTCTGTATCTTAACCCCCAAGAAAACCCAATTGGCCACTAACCTGAGCATCAGTGTAGAGAAGTTTGGCAGCTTCCCCATCTTTGACGACGATCTTCTTGGCATTGTATCCTTTGCCAATCAGAGCACTGCTTTTCTCTTCCACCTGACTGATACCCCACTGGAAGTCTTCAGTGAATTCTGAGATTTTGAAAAAAGGTTAGTATACAAAATTAGGCTTTCAACATGAAACTCAAAAATCATACTCATTAAAATATTAAGTTTTTAAAAAGGTTAACACTCTTAATTTTATAATATTCATTCAACTATATTGTTTCTCTTTTAACTGATCATTCCAAATTGCTTCACGCCTCAAGAAAATAAGTCTTGACAAGTACTGATATGCTTTATTAATTATAAGCTGATTTAATCTTTAAAAAAACTTCTTTAAAAATGTTTCCTGATAACAAGTTGTTTCGGGGACAGCTTGCTAGTCCGATGGCTAGCTAGTCTGAAAGCTCGCTAGCCCAAATTGTAATTTAGGGTATCTAGTCCAAATTTTATAAGAGGCCGCTAGTCAGAGTTTCAGAAACAGCTCACTAGCCTGAAATTTGAAAACACCTCGCTAGTCCGATTTTATAACAAAGGCTCGTCAGTTCAAATTATTTAAAAGGCTAGCTGGTCCAAATTTTAAAAAAGGCTCAATAGTCCAAATTTGAAAAACAGCAAGTCCAATTAGAAAAAAATTAAGTGTAATGTTCAATTACCTTTTTACAATTTGGACAAGCAAACTCTTTTAAAAATTAGGAATATCGAGCTGTTTTCTAAATTCGGACTATTGAGCTTTTTTCAGACTTGTGAGCCTGATAAGAAATTTGGAGTAGCGAGCTGTTTTTAAAATTTGGAATAGTGAGCTGTTTTTAACATTTGGACTAGCGAAACTTTTCAATATTTCGAACTGGCGAGCCTTTTTAACATTCAGATTGGCAAATCTTCAGACTAGCGAGCTGATTTTTGGACTAACAAGCCTCTTTCAAGGTGATATTTTTCTCGCTTGGATAATGTGTTCGGACAAGTGAACCTAAGTGTGTAGTTGCTGTAAACAACCAGATATTCGCAATATTGTGTTGACGTGGTTCAGTATGACACATTTGTATAATTGCCATGGTTTCTCACAGCCAGAGTTGAATTTGACTGTTCACAGTTTTGACGTCACTTTGATGACGCAAAACCATGACAGGCTAAAAATTGACCCTTCTCAAGAAAAAAATAGCTTTTTCCCATTGGTAAATGTGCTTAATGATATTTTTCCCAAAATCTAAAATTTCCTTTATGATATATTTGTTATTTTAAGAATAGTAATAGAAAAGTAGACCTACTTATTTGCCACACCACCCTCTTCTGGGACTTGGCATAACACTTACCAATCTTGTCCATGGTGAACATATCTAGCTCCTCCTGTAGCTCCCCAGGAGGTGGCCATGTCACATGCTCCAATATAGCTGGTAATACTGGCTTCCAAAGCTCCTTGGCTAATGTCAGAACTGTTGCCGCGTGCTTGCTACTTTGAATCTCCGGACCGACACAGTATACTACAATGTCGCATGATTTGACACACTGCGCTAACTCGCTGGCTATCTTGGAACTGTTCAGCTTATTTTCAGATAACAGTGAGGTAGTAAAGCCCTTTTCATCCAACCTAGGGTTTTCAGAAAAGTAGACATTGATTGCTTATCAGTTACAAATAAATATATAAAACAATCTCAGGTATAATTAATATATGTTTATAACTATGGATAAACAATACATTTGGCAAATGCTATGAAAAAATTGAGTCATTTTTCACAGCATGGAAATTAAGCACTTACACATGATGTTTTATACAGAAATGATAAAGTAAACCACTTACCCTGCTTGTATATAGGTTGCTTCATTATATCTCCCTGGATCACAGTGTATATAGACATTGACCATGTTGAGATTATTCTTGGGCCTTTCTACCGGCGACGATGGACGCGCTCTTCTCTCAGCTACAGTTTGCTTGTGACTGCCATCTATTGCAAGAAAATTATGAATAAAGACCAGCAAAAACGATTTAACAGGTCAGTAGAAGTCTGAACCAGGCAACTAAAAATAACTTTTAAATCAAAACTGCAACCAAATCCAAATACGCAACACATATCCATAAATGCTACATGATTTTTACCGTCCCCCAAGTACGGGTACTTACATCCTGAGCGTAATGCAGTGATCTAGTCATTATATCAGTGGCGGATTTAAGAGTCAGCAATTGCTGACTGGGCCCCCTAAAAAATTACCCTCAGGGTACCTCCCCCCACAAAAAAAGAGAAAAGAAAAGGAAAAGAGAGGAAGGAAGAAATTTACTGACACAAATTTCACTCAATTTTCCACTTGAAGATGTATGTTCTCATTCATCCAGTTGTAATAAATATAAATGATAAATAAATCAAATACTGGAACTTACTTTTGCAACTATGCGACGTTGCGACCATAACCAATGGTCTTCAACAGGCATCTGATTCCTGGGGATGATCACGTGATCATCACCTAGCTTTTTTAATTTAAACGTAAAATGGCAAAACTGTTGCGCGCTACGCGTGTTAAATTCAAGATAATCAATTTTTAGTCAAAATTGACATTTTTGGCGCGAATTTCAAGATTTTTAAGCAATTGTTGAAATCTGATGATTTCCCGGGGGTTTTTTTGCGCACAACAAAGAATTCCATATTTCCCTCCGACCATTATTGGTTTTAAAACGGGACCCATCTTAAGTTGCTGACAGGGCCATTTTCCTTAAATCCGCCGCTGCATTATATAAAGGATTCATGCATCGCAAGTACCTATACATTGGGATGAAATCAGATTGAATTTCATAATTTGTGCAAGTATTCTTTTGTATGGATTTTGTTGAATATACATAGTCCATATTTAAGTATACATTTTTAAATGTGGAGTTACGCATCCTGAATACGAGGATGGTTGATTTTTGACAACAATATATGTGTTTTTGGTGCCAAAATAATTTCTGGAAAGTCTAACTAAATTTTGCTTGGCTAAAAATTAAAACTAAATTACTTTTTAGAATATTCAAACCAATATCAAGGGTAGGTTTAATCAATTTTTTAATTCTTATCCTACTTTTTGAATATTGCAAAAACTATGTCAAAGGTGGTCATTTTTGCCACAAAATTGGACCAGAACAGCTGTGATACTGGTGCAAATACCTCTTCGACTTCATCAAAATTGGTCGAAATGGCACAATTCCAAAACCTTGCAAGGGAACACTGGTTGACACCAACCTTATATCATTATTGTACAGTATTGAAATGTTTGACATTACCTCTTTCCAGTCTGGCACATTTTTTGATCTAAAATCATCCTTTCATAAAACTTACTGAAATAATACCAATATTTCAGATATTTGGTGCCCTTTTCACTCTCTGCACTATTTGACAACTTTTTTTCTGACAGCAGTGTTCGGGATTTTGGTGCAAAACCAAAAATGCTGACTAGAAATGGTTAATTCTGACTTCAAGACCACATGCAATTGTAGAACACATTCAGTATTTAAGTTGATTTTTTAATTTTTGTTCCCTGTCCATAGCCTAAAATTTAATCAAGTTTGATGTATAATTCCATATTTGCTTGCTGTTAAGAAAGTTCAAACTCATGTACCCAATTTGGGCTGATGTAATTTTATCCCAGTACTAAGGGACCGTTCAAAAACACTTGTAAGGGGGCTGATGCAAAAAGGGGGGCCCTAAAAATGTTTCACCCTCGTAAGGGGGGCCCTTGAAAAATATTACAAATTTTACGGTAAAAATTGAGTTTACTTGCTTAAATACAGCTGAACTTACAAAGGATTCTACCCCCAGAGCAAATTTCCCTGAATCTCTGATATATCAAAAACAAACATTTTAATGCAAGTCATAATTATACATATACCTTTGGGAAACAGATTTGAATACTGCAATAGTGGGTCATGTGACCTGTTGCCATGGTTACGGCCATCATCTTGGATCACCATCATATTTTGCAACTGAAGAGCCTCTGATAGCAATACCTCTAAAAGTATAAATGCTACAGACATGAAAAAAAGTAAAACAGACACATATGAATGGGCTATGAAGATGAACCAAAACTAACATGGTTAAACACATTGAAGGGGGTCAACCCCTTGATAGCATTTATCGGAACAGAAAAGAACGCATTGTTTTACTTCAAGTCATATATGTTTCAACCAAGGTAGCTTAACTTTTGGTTCATCCTATAGCCCAATAATGGTATTCCATTTTGCTTTTTATTCCAAGTCTGTAGCAAATGTTTACTTTTGGGAGATATTGCAACGGGAGTGATGTCATATCAAGAAATTTGCGGTTCAGAGATATCAGCCATGAAAGTTGCAAGTATGTAAAATGTCTAGTCTTATTAATGCCACTTACTTAAACAATTAGTTCTGATTTACCCAAGAAATTTATAAAGGGGAACCGATACTCTCCGCCATTTTGATTTCACCGCTGTGTAAATCCTATGGGATGGCAGCCATCTTGGATTGTCGCTCATGGAGGTAACAAAATAGTGTATGAATGATATATAACAAATGAAGAAAGAAATGAAAAGTATACAGGATTTTTGAAAAAAAAAAGACATAAGAATTTAAAATAAAAAAGCAAATAAAATTAGCTACTCTTACAACTAACATTGTTTGATGAAAATGGAAAATGTTAAGGACTTTAACCAACGGATTCTTTACTTTAAACACAATCAAGGTGAATGAGTCACATGCCAATATTTTCAATTTTGATCTTTTATTACAATCTAATTGGCATTAAAACTGCTAAATTAAACTCCAAACCTCATCATCATCTAGTTCCTTAGATATGGAAAATTTTTATAATTTTAAAAACAATGAAAAACAAATTGAATTTTCTTTAACCCGTTGGAGGCGGCAACCTAAAATCATAATGTGACTTTCAGTGCGGCTCTAAATTCAAGTAACCTCTGCATAAAAGTCTAAGTTTAGGAACAATTTCTCAAAGTATTGTGGCCTAGTCAGGTTTAAAAACACATTTTATAGACTAAAATTTCCCTCTTTATTATGCCTTGTATGCTACCTGGTAAAAAGAGTGCCCGTTCAGTAGACTATAAGTACATAAAACTCCACTGGGAGTGTTATGCAGTATTCTGTCAGAAAACCCAAGAACTGTTGACTTTGACTTGCAAGGCTGAAAATTACTTGACCTTTGACCAATATCTCATTTGGGAAATTACTGATCCAAAAATAAAGTTAGCCAATCTGCTATCCAAAAGTTAACCTTTCATATGATACCAAACATGGGCCTATATATTATTATAACAGCACAGGCTGAAAATTACTTGACCTATATCTCATTTGGGAAATTACTGATCCAAAAATAAAGTTAGCCAATCTGCTATCCAAAAGTTAACCTTTCATATGATACCAAACATGGGCCTATATATTATTATAACAGCACATGCTGCAGGTATTTATAGTGCAATAGTGAAATGACTTCTATAGAAGTCAGCCGCATACAGATGTGAATTCTGTGTGACTTCTATAGAAGTCGGCTGCAGCGAAGGGGTTAATGCCTTGTAATTCAAAATCCATATTTCTAACATCTGACTCATTCCCCTTGATCATGCCACATATGACAAATTTCCCCTACCTTCTTTCTTGATTCGGTGGATTTCTTTCCTATGATCCTCAGCCTCAGACAACCACGATGATATATCACCTAGCACTGGAGGGCTACATTCATTCCGTATATCAACATCATCACCTATACAAACAAGAAAAAAGATTAATTATTTACACAACAAATTACACTAAAGGGGCATTGGACAAAATTTTGTTTCTGGATGATTTACACTTCTTATGTTAGAAAATAACAGTCTACTACCTGATATCGGGAAAATGTTGATCAAAACCTTCCAAAAAAGTCAAAAATTTGAATTTTACTTTTATTTGTTGATTTTGGGTATGAGGCTATTCTCTAAACATATTTATTGATGCTATACAATGAGAAAGAGCCAAAGATTTGTTTGTAAAGCATTCCTTTCACGTCATAGATTGCAAAAAAATCAAAAGAAATTTTAAATTTTCATTATATCTCCTGAAAAGGCCAATTCTAGAAATTCAATTATAGAGGGCAGTATTTATCGTTGTCGACAACGATAATTAAAAATAAGAGAATATCTTAATATTTTGATATATAGGGTTTGAATTTGACAATGAAACTTTGCATGCTGTCATTATTACTATTAATACTTCAAATGATGCAAAAATCTCAAAATGTTTGGGGAAAAGTTTGGGGATGATGCTGAACTTGTCCAATGCCCCTTTAAGTCATGAAAATGATGAGTTGATGTGGAAAATACAAGCTTGATAAAAAGAAATAGAGGTTACATTTACGTTACTTTGGTGGGTCAGAAATCCCTTAATGAATAGACAACCGAATGTCAAGTTGAACAGGACATATTGTGCATCAAAATCTTGTCATAATGCGAGAATATTAAAACGATGCTTTCAGACATTTTGCGTGCAAGTTGGCGTATCATTCGTGTTAAGTATTATTTGCGCAACCAAATCTTGGCATCCACAATTAATTTAATTATCACGGGCCGATATATACAAAGTCCAGGATCTCCTCTCTAAATCTATGGTTATAGCTCATCCTGTTAACCAGCAAGGGAAGTGTCATCTTTGAAAAGTTCTTTGAAAAGTGAAAAGGCACTGACAGATCTAGTGTTTGACCGATCTACTCAAGATTGGAATTGGCCGATTCAGATCTACCACATGTATCAAAAAAAATTGTGCAGGGATTAAAACTGATTTTGACCTTGATAAAAGCACCAAATCATAATTTTCTTGTTAATGTAGTAAAGCAAATTTAATAAGCTTTCAAATGCAGAAAAAATGATGAAAATCGGATGAAAAATAAAAGAGATATGACCAATTTTGTAAGTACAACTCTTTTTCTTCCATTCCAATGGGATTTACACAGTTAACCCTAACCCAACCACAGCTCACTTTCGCTCACTGTCAAAAATCACCAAAATGCGCCTAAGTCTGATTGATTGATTTTATTCGGTAAAAACAACATAATTATAATATACAATATAAAACCACACATTAAAAACTAGAGAGTACAATACAATAGATAATTTCAGACAGTTAAAAACAAAGACTTGTTGTAAATACCAGGATAGCCCATGAAAGTCGTAAAAACAACTTATTTCCAATGGGGTCCAAATACGTCATAGACACGGGTTGCATATGGGGACGAAATCGCTGCCCGGGCAGCAGCCCCGTGGTGGCCTGCTAGTGGTGTGCCTCGCTTGGGAAGTCAGAGGTCATGGGTTCGAATCCAGGTCAAAACATGCTTTTTTTCTACTATGACGTAGTTGGACTTAGGCTAGAAAACGGAGCACCTCTCAATTCAGGGTTAGGGTTAAGCAAGATATTACATAACACAATTACGGGTTATGGCATTATAATAAAAGCTAAAAGTACTCACAAAATTGGTCATATCTTTTTAATTTTTCATCTGATTTCTATAATGTTTTCTGCATTTGAAAGCTTATTTAATCTGCTTTACTACAATAACAAGAAAATTATGATTTGGTGCTTTATTCAAGGTCAAAATCTGTGCATAATTTTTTTTGATACACGTGGTACGTTAGCTCAAATCGACCAATTCCTATTCCTATTTAGGTTTTGCAGAGGACAATAAATTGCTGACATTAAACGCAATATTGATAAATCCATCGATCACTTACGTATACCGTCATTGACATTGTGGTTGTCATAGTCCATTTCAAGCAAAAATCTGTACTGTTAATCATATTTTTATGCTGTCTGATGGTTCTGATAAGTCTAGTTGATACTAGAAGATGCAAATAACATGATTTTGTATACTTTTCCTCGGTTTGTGAGATCGGCAGGGTATAGATTTGTGTGTTATTCCAATTCAGATCCGATGAGATTAAAATCGGTCCGATTCCGATCCATCTGATCAGATCGGTCTGACACTAGACAGATCACTCACCAAAAAATGCCTACATATGGCATATTTAATTCTTAGACAATACATTTTTTTAAATTTGACTATCAGTAGACTTCATCTCAAATCGATGGCTTATCAACCACTGCTCAGAAAAAAACATTCACAATATCATATTTGTATATTTGATTGATATCTGCATCAGTGTGCCCAACTCTATACTCTGTAAATCTTGAAGTATGCAACAAGTAGCAGATTAACGCACAAAAACCAATATGACCATACAGGGAAGTAAATCAGTCCATATTTCTCAAATCATAACAAGGTACCAAATCTTGCTGAATATTCAAATGAGTTTATTTACAATGTTTGTCCATGTCTTATCAAACAAATTAGCCCAAAATAATACCAAAATTATAAAGAATTCAGGTAAAAATATATTAATACGCAGTGATTCGGCCTTAATCAATCCTAATTAACCATTACTAGTCTCTAACACATAACAAAACCACCGGTTCATAATGTTGAAGAATACAAGGGATACGCTATGGATCTTGTAACAGAGTCTGATTTCTTGTTGCATACTTCAAAGTTGATAGAGTATAGAATGGAGTACATTTCACTCTTTGTATAAAAATAGGAAAGAATTCAACTTACCAAATTTGAACAAGCTAGCCATCGGGTAGAACCCCCCTGCTGGTTGTTGCATAGGCCTGTGATAGAAAACGTCTCCATTGATTGTAACATACACGACAATAACTTGACAGCCTCTATCGCCAGGCTGGTTCTTGATGGCTGGATAAACAATGCCAAAACCTATCCGATCTCCTGACTCAAGTCTCCTGTTTATTTCACATGCTGT
>JXSR01S009701.1:39268-51227 GCA_000969725.1 Ophiothrix spiculata
GTTGTCCATTTATTTCGTGTCTTCTTTCATTGTTCTTCAATTAAAGAAAGGGTATCAAAGAAAATATAGGCCTTCAACATAGAACAGATGTTTGTTTCATGTGTTTCTGGTTAGACTGAGTTATGCGTCATAACCTCGAAACTACTTCTTGCTCGGAAAGTACTCTCATCAAGTGTGAAGCATCCATAGATTGTTGAAGCTCAGGCAGAGTTGGTACAAATCAAATCCCAGAAATCATTCTGGTTGGTATTTTCGATCGTTAGTAGCAGATTCGAGATTTCGTAAGGACTTTCGGGAAGCTTCCGCATCTTTCGTTATGGTTTGTATTTCTTTATTATCTTATTCTAAATTGCGAGATCATCAACTTTTGGCCATCGTTTATTAGGAACCAGTAGCCTTGGGGTGGAATATGAACACATGTTACCAGTTTATTAATCTTTGTCGTTCAATTCTTTATTAACCTGTTTCAGCCTTGTAAACCAGTCGCCAGCATCCTGACGTCCCTTATTTGAGTCCCGTAGTTTTAACATTGGGGGCGCCCTACCGGTTTTCGTTACAGTACTATGAATTAACAAAATACTACAGATGAGTAATCATTGCAAAATGTGCCGTGATGCGAAAAATATTTCTCCATAATGAACAATTCGGTAAATGGTAAAACATTTTACAGTATGGCAAAAATTTTACACCATGAGAAAAAATTAAAATTAAAATGTTCATTCCGAATGAAAATTTAACATAGTGGTGAAAATGTAACATCATGAGAAAAACTCTGAATGAAAATGACTACAAAAATGACGAAGTACGAGGGGGTATCAAAAAGTTTTAAACTTTACCCAGAAGAAATGACGCCAGGAACAAAATTTCATTATGAGATACTTTAGACATCTTTACATAGTCAATGTGCAAAATATCACATTTCTCCCACTTTCAACTGATTGTCTACAGACCGTTATTGTAGGGATCCTCTTTATTGAAAAAAATCTGATTTTATATTTCAATGAAAATCAATAATTCCAGGTCAGCCATGTTTTTTACACCATTGTGACGTCATTCATGAACCGATTTCCATAATTTTGGTATCAATGGATAGAGGAAACCCTACCCATTACTATGGTATCAAAAAATTAAACTTTGGTAGTGCCAATAAGATTTACTGGGCCATGTAATCCTCCAAATGCAAGGAATTAATTACGCCGCATGTCTCAATTTCCTCAATGCAGCTTATATTTTAAGCGGGTAGGTAGATGACATTGATCACCCTCTGTTAAGAAAGTAAAACTACCTATGAGACCATTTTTACACCATAATTTACATAAAGACGAGTGACTATTCTGACAAAATTTCATTGATATAGCTCAATCCCTTCTGGGTAAAGTCTAAAACTTTTTGATACCCCCTCGTATATCTAGGCCTTTACCTCTTGTGAGTGGCTGCGGAGATTTGACAAATAAGCCCCTAATCTTCCTTTGCTTCTTCTGAATACAGAATCTGTTGCCGTTAGCCTTCAAGCCTGGACTTCTTGCCCAATTTGATATACTGTCCTGTAATAAAAATGAATTCATCATAAAAATTACAAAATGAGATAAGACAAAAGTTATTTAGGAGAAAAATGGAGGTCCAATTAGGCCAAAAAAAGAAAATTGTTTGGTTGTCCTCCACAACTTCTTTTGACCAAGTGTGAGCGGGCGGATTTAATTTTTTTTTTTTAGATTTTTTTTTCAAATGTAAGTCAAAGTTACACCGAATTATGGCCTCTATAAAGATGCAAATAAGTCTACTGTACCGAAATATCTCTTTATACAAATTTAAAAACAATATTAAAATGGAAACAAAATGAAAACAACAACCTAAAAAAATATTTTCAAAAAATTAAAATTCTCAAAGGAAAAAACAACAACTTTATTTGAAATCTGAAAATAACACGCGGTATACTTTTGTACAGTAAAAACTTTTTTCCTAGTTTTGAAAAATAGGGGCGGGCGGTCGAGGACAACCAAACAACTTTTTTTTGGCCTAAGGATTGTAAGATCTGTACCCCTATATTAAATGAGACGTTCAAATGAATACTGAACAAGGAAATTATAAAGTGGAATCTGTGCTTATAGCCATCTTTGTTGTCGCTCATGAAGTAGAGTTATTGATATACTAGTATTTGGAGTTTGGCCCAATGTCCCAGGCAGATTGTATAAATCTTCACTTGACGCATATACAGCATGTGCATTTTGTTCTATACACAAATTGTGTCTGCGTTTCAAGTAGTGTCTTTTGTGACTTGCTCTGATCAAAGTACGTCAATTTTCTGCTAATCCGTTTCAAAGACTCTCGAAGTGTGGCACGCTGAGCTGTAAAATACCGGAGGTACAGTAACTCACCCTCCATAAGCGTAGTGTAGACCTTTAGAACTCCTTACCTTAGAAAATGTATCAGGTACCCTTGGCCTACTACTAGGCCATACCACCTTGACACCACATGGCTCATGAGCAAAGCCTATACTGGGATACAGGTCCTTGTCACCACCAGTCAATGTCGATGTACCGACTATTTCGTCATTTTTGACAAATTGCACTATTTTGATTTCATCAAAATACTCAATGAGACAGCCTACGACATCACCTGCATAAAAAATAAAATATGAATAGTGTTTACACTAATGCTCAGGTAAGGTATAGAGAGAGTAGTCGTCGGAGCCCTGACTGAGCAGGCTCGACACAACAGACAAAACCCACACAAATGTAAACTTCAAGTTGCTTTGCTGTGAACTAGTCCAATTTGTTTGGGTTTTGTTTGCTGTGGCAAGACAGCTCAGCCAACTACTATTTCTATATGTGACTTAACCGTAACAGTAGCTTCAAACAAACAACAATTTCTTAATGACACTCTGCTGAGATAATCAAAAGATATAAATTTACAAAATATTCAACTATGTTTGTTTTGTGAAATTTCTTAATGGTCAACCACTTACGAAATTGTATAATTATGGATGAAAAATATATTGAAATTTAACCAGAACATAACCCAAATATGTACTTCTCTATATAATAGAAGATGGTTTTGACCCAATTTTAAACCTTGGAGCTTTAATCACAAATGCTTTTTTATTTCATACCATTTGTTTAGTATAATTTGAAAGGCACTGAATCAAAAAATCATTTTGTTTTTATTATTTTAAGATTTGGACTAAAATAAATAAAAGTTTTTAAATTATTAGGTTGAAAAGTCAGCCACAACATTTTTAATCATGATTGTTTGGCATCCCTAATATGTTTCTGTTTCTGTTGAGTCGGCATGCTCAGTTTAACTGTACTTCGCCAACTTGGTTGTTTTTGGTCGGTGTTATATGTGCTATTTGTGCAAGAGAGGTGGCTACGCGTGTGTGGTCTCGGGTTGGCTGCTCCGTCGATGTTTATATGTAAAACACCCAATCACATAATTGGATTTATTAAACCATGTTAGAGGTCATCCTTGACAAACTCTTCAAGCCATCTTTACTACGTTGCAAAATTCGTCAAATAAAATATTTTACACCAATAAAGTGTGTTTACAATACTGACCTCTAGTGAAAGGTTTTGTCTTTATTGATCTACCACCACTAGATGTTATGTACCCATTGGAATCATAGCCAATTGTATCCACAAGGTTGCCTGGGAAAACGCCAACCGTCTGATCAGCACGGCTTATTCCTATACAAACGATACCTTCGGAATCTGTAAATGAACAAGAAAAAGATTTTAATTGACAAAATAGTTGGATAATTAACGCTTATATTTAAAAAAGCATAGATCATGGGAAGTTGGAGACAGTTTTCACAGAAAAACTCGGAGGGTCATGAGAAGTACATGCAAAGCCATTTGTGTAAACCCTTAAAATCAGACTAATAAACCTTAAAGTATGTAGCAAGCATCAGACTGTTACGAGATCCATAGCATATCCTTAGTATACTACAACATTGTGAACTGGTGTTTTTGTAATGTGTAAGAGACTAGTAATGATTGATTGAGACCAAATTACTGCGTACTAATATTTTTTGTATATGATTAGTTCACGATTTTGGTATTATTTTTGGCTAATTTTGTTGCTACCACATGGACAAACCATTGAACATGAAGCTTATTTGAACATTTAGTAGATTCGGTAAGTTGTTCTGACTTGGCAAATACAGAGTATACAAACTGAGTCTGAGAGCTCTAACATGCTTCAAAGGAATGGATTTGCACGTGCACGATGAACACAATGAATAAATTGAAAAAATATCTGCTATTCTAATGTGAAATTAGCAGCCAAAAATGTGACCAAAACTGTAATGGAAATACGAAGTCTTGTCAGTTCTAACTGTAAATTTGAAATAGAGATTATTGAACCTGTTCTGACCCTGTTCTGAAGATCAAGTTACAGGTGTTTGGCTTTTGTTAATGAGGCATTGGAACTTGTCATACTGTATCAGTGGTATTTCTTGTGCTTCATTTCTTTTTGCTTCTTCCTGCTGAATTCATAAAGATGTGCAATAATTTGGGTTGTGGTTAGTAGTGTGGTTTGAAGTTACGTGGCTACAGAGCAAAAACCTCTGTAACCAATGCACCTATTACAAAGAGGTTTTGAGGCACTTTTTTAGGGACGTTTGAGGAGCGGTGAGATAGACAATGGAATTTAATTGAATATCCTTTAATGCATCAAATTCAAGGGACACCTCCACAGAGTGTGAAATCAGAAAAGGCAGATGAATTGTCAATTTTAGAAGTAGGAGGAAACCAAAGGGCTCAGATAAGAGCAAATATGTAGATAGAAAATCAAATTCAACAGCCTTGGCTTTGATCAAATCTGCGAGGGAACTATCGCTTCAGCACAAATAAATCTACCAAATACTAAATTTTTAAGAAAATCAATGGAGGATTTGCATCTCTGAGAAAACCCCTTAATGGAATACCTATGACCCAGCCCTCTGTCACTGCAACAAGTTGCACAGCAAAACAACGAAGGAAAATGAATGAATGTTTGATTTAAAAAAAAAGGACAAGTGTGGGACCTCGTTAACACAAACTTTGTAAAAAAGATATTGACGTATACCACAAATTCTGTTCCCAATCATTCACATTGCCAAAATCTTGATAACACAAACTGGATGTTGTGTTAAAGAGGTTCCAATGTATTATATGAGGTGCTGATATCATATGAGAATTACATGAGAATTATGCTGCTTTCATACTCAATGTTGGCACTTGCGGCGGACTTTATGGGTTATCCTGGCACTTGGCAGTTTGGTGTTTAGGCTGTATAGTTTTGTATAAATAATATTCTATGTATATTTATTGTTCTATTTGTTGTTTATTTGTCATTTGCCGAATAAATATGAAATGAAATGAAATGTCACTTTGTTGTTTTCTAGCTTTGTAGTTTTGTTGCTTTGCTAGTTGAATTTGCAATTTAATCGGAAAAATCTTGTAGTAACCGTACGACAAAACCTTTCCCACAATTGATTATATAAACAACTTGCAACTTGTCACTACAACAACCATAAGCAATAAGTTTATACAAAACAAAAAAATGATTTAATAAAGTAAGTAAACAAGTAAGTAAGTAAGTAACAAAGCTACAAATTACAAGAGTTTGAAAGCAGAATTCCGATATATGATGAACATATTTTTTTGTAATTTGGTTTATAAACACAATGGTCGGGAGTCCAGTGTTACAATAGTTGAAAACAGTCAGTCCAAGACCAAATGTTTCCAGATATTATACATCAAGAAAAAAAAAAGTGGAGGGTTAAGTAGAAAATATACATTGTTCTCATTCATGATTTAAGGAATACTGCACAACATTCAGTTATTAGTTGATTAAATATATACTGATCAATACAAGAAAAGAGAATGAATAGAGAAGAATGAAACTATCACTTAAAAAAAAAAGTGGAATATAGTTGTTTAGTAGTATCACTATTATTTACATTAATCGATGTACATGTAGAATGAAAGAGTAGGTTACTAAAACAGATACTGATTAGGGTATGGAATCTGATGGAATTATTTCACATCATGCTGGGTAATGTCGTCTAAGAGACATTTTTGGTTTGCATTTTGGGGAAAATTATCAACCAACTTTTTATACTCCTTGCTTTTGGACCTGAGTATCACAATATTGGACTCTTTAGGTATAATGTACAAAAATCAGGCATGAGAATGATTTTTCATGAAAATATCTGAATTTGGTAAATAAACCACTAAAAAGGTTAAATCAAGCCCAAAATTACCTGAATTTGGAGATAAAAAATATCTAAAATCAGATAATTATCTGAAAATTCTCATGCCTGAAAAATGATACAAATGAGTAATATCGGAGTATCTGAGATAGGTATGATGTAATTGAAAATGTACCAATCATATTACTACAGACACACTCACACAAAATAAGCTATGATTGTCACTCAAATACACACCTTTCTCTTCGTCATTGTCATCATCGGCTTCAGTCATCTCTGCCAGATATGGGGATGGGAACATGCATATCAATCAATCATGCAAAAAAGAACAAATAAACACATGCTACATATTGCTGACATGCTCTGAAAATATCGTCATTAATAGTTAAATTACCATGCACAGTGCTGGGTATACTAACATGTACAAGTTTATTTGAGCATATGGGGCCAATACACAAACAAAGCTGAAAGCTGTGTGGGCACAAAAAATACAGTACTGTGATGCATTCAATATCAAGTTCAATACAAATTTATATTACACATACAGATAATCAATTGCCGCCTGTAGATAGTATTACAATGGAACAGTTGCAAGCAACTATTATACAGATCCTGTGCAGATACCATCCTGAACCAGTAGAATAGACCTTTTCAAAACACGACTTTCCGAGAATTTCCGAAGCTGATTTTACACTTTCCGGCAATTGCCGATAGAAAAAGTGACTCTTCAACAAAATAACCAGAATGTTAAGTTCGCGTTCTCGTTTACTGGTTGCGTACGAATTCGAACTTGTAATTAGCGTTAGCGCTGAAGAGTCACTTTTAGTTTGATTGCCCTGATGGGACTTGAAATCTTAAGCTTCATCAGCGCAGATCAGCCGATTTCAAATAGAAATTTCACTCTTTGTGTCGGTGAGTTTTTGGCACCATCAGCCAAAAGT
Source organism: Ophiothrix spiculata (assembly GCA_000969725.1). Lineage (NCBI taxonomy): Eukaryota > Metazoa > Echinodermata > Ophiuroidea > Amphilepidida > Ophiotrichidae > Ophiothrix > Ophiothrix spiculata. The sequence goes on from JXSR01S009701.1 coordinate 46,403, forward strand.
TGTTCACAATTAGTGTATCTAATAATGTAGGGGTCTGGTTCTATTGATTTTTCACTTTTATTGCACTGAAATGCAAGAAAATTTTCGGAAAATTTTGTTGACAAAATCGTGCATACTAATGAGCTTGAACGTGATTGGTTGAAAAAATGGCCATGTGATCAATGTTCCCGAGATTTCCGAATGGATTTTGAAAAGGTCTATTAAGTCACTGTACTATCACTGCATTGGTAGTTTACAATAGCTTCACTGGACCTATACATGGAAGCTTTAAACTGACCAATAAACTTTATCTGAACCATTGTGTGGGATATATGGAATTAAAACAACTTTTATTTCCTTTAATTAAATCTGGGGTTGTTGAATTTTTGAATTCTCATTTTTCTCAACATTTTTGTACTAGTGATGCATGCTCTTGGAGCTCTTATTGTAGGTGTGCACACGTACTGCAGGTTAGTTTAAGTGGTGTATTTTTTCGGAAGGTGGGACGATCCTAGAGGTGTTTTTGCACCTGTTTGTCCCATTCTTTTTGCTGTACCGTGTGTATTGATGACTTTAATTTAATTTTGATTTGAATGTGCAATATTTTATATTTTATATGTAACTAGATTTCTATGTGTCAGTGATAAAGTTAAATAAATAAATAAATAAATAAATAAATAAATAAATAAATAAACTTGCAGAATTACCATTTTAATGAGACTATGTATACCTCAACAATAATATTTTAGGTAGGAGTAATTTACTGAAAGATAACATCAGCCTTAATTCCATACACAGATTATAAAAGTATTTATTGCTCACAAACATTTCTTCTTCAAAATCTTTGCTTCAAACAACCCAAAATGTCTCTAAAATCATCCGAGTGTTATGATATTTTCTAAAGGATTTTTGCTCCAATCAGAATTAAAACTTGCAGAATAAAGTGAATAATTCAAAAATGCCTAATTTGAGGACTCTAATACAGAAAGAAAACCAATAATATGATGGCATAAATGATAGTGTTTGAAAGGGTGGACTTAAGTACTCAAATTTACTAATGAGATATTGTACAAACTAAAAAGTTTACTTAAGAAACTCATTTACTATAATATGTGTACCGCCACGGCAAAAGGGTCCAGTTGTCGGCTCGTACATGTTGCTCCTTGTAGCATATCTAATGTATGGTATTTGTATACATCAGATATGCTACAATGAGCAACATGTAGAAGTCGACAACTGGACCCTTTTGCCGCGGCGGTACACATATTTGCTAATTTACAATTTGACTGCACAAACAAGTATTTTAAACAAATCTTTCAAACGAAATGTAAAACCCATATCACACAATTATACCAGTATGAATTTATGAAAGTCATGCATTTACTTATATTTAAAGTATCAATTAATAAACTTTCCTAAGAAACTTAGAACCAAGTAACAATAAAACTTTTAGAACTTACCATCAACCATGACTGCAGTAAAATATGGGTGTTCACTTGACATGGTCTCTAGCTTTTGAATAAGCTTACACCTTATTGCTTTTGAAGGCCTAATTATGTCCCCAGAAGGTGGTCCTATTTCCGTTGCAAACCTAAAGCCATCTTTCTGTTCTCCTTCTTCATGCTTTTGACTTGAGTTATTTATAGCTCCTCCACCTAGATAACAGAGTACATTATAAGTTAAAGGGCCTACGAAATAGGATGATAACACTTTTACAAGTCTTTGTGGGACATCCCATTTCAGAAACATGACCCCAAAAAGAATGCAATATCGATAGCATCGTTAGTGGTGATATTGATTTATCAGAATGATCAGTGAATTTACCATGAATAGATTCAAACCAGTCACCTTGAATTGTTCTATTCATCATATTCACTGATACAATGAGAGACCAATTAATTGACATTCGCCACTGCCCGACGTAGAAAGAGGTGCCCATTATTGAACATGTTCTTGTCCCTCCTGCTAGACTTGACACAAGTTGCATCAGTATTATTTATATTTCCTAGGCCCTTTAAATCTTATCAAATCAAAAAATTCCAATTATTATCTTAAAAAGTGTGTATACATTTACAAGATTTTTCTGTTTCCATTTGAAATAAAAATCCCATGTATGATTTTGGGATTTCAAAATTTTGTGTATACAACTGAACAATTATTGCTCATAGTAAGGATGTGACATAGAAATTATTTTTTACAAATATAGGCCTATCTAACCCTAATCCAGCGGTTATTTTTCATTGAAATATGAACTAATTTCGATGTAAACTCTGTTAAACTTTATATGCAGTCTAGAAAAGTGAAATTTAGAAAAAATTATGCGGTTGAAACGTCAACATTGAAAACGGGTTGAACGTTCAACTGTAGGTTGAAAAATGGTTGGGTTGAAACTTCAACCTGATTTCGATGTTGAAAAATGGTTGAATTTTCAATGTTGATTCAACGTTGAAAAATGGTTGAGTTGAAATTTCAACGTTGTTTCAATGTTGAAAACTGACCTGTGCCCGCTGGGAACCGAATCAGATGCCTCAAAACACCTCAGAAGGAAATCAAGAAAATAGTCAAAGTTCAAATACGTCATACACTGGATATAGGTATGAGCCTAGCTAGAATTGCTGCTTAGGCAGAGCCTGCCCAATGGCTTTGTTTTACTTGGCATGGGGTTGGGGTAAGCTACGTTGCAGGTTTTGAAACCACCTTGGACATGGAGGAAAAAGGTATTTTTTACATAGGTTCTGTTAAACCAAAAATGGGCTAGGGTCAATGTGATTGAATGTAAGTATATATTCTTAAATATGTAATGAACAAAAATGAACTTACCCAAAAATCCTCCAAGACCAAACATTCCAAATGAATTTTTGGCTTTTTTACACCATTCCTCAGCATCAGGAAGATTAGGAAGTGGACAGCCAATATTCACCTTAACTGAACAACCTGCGAAAAAAAGATCATAATACTTGGTTTTAAAAACAAAATTCTGCTTCTTAAATTCACTTGCTACATCTTGCAGATTAACCCATTAGTTGTATTGATGTGGACCTTAAATTCTTGTGCAGCTTAAAATGGACCTTCAAAAAAGCTGAAAAACATTCTCATTCACAAACAAATTTTACACCAAAGACCTTAACAAGAAAAAAATTCAAAAAAGTGTATAATTCAAAAAGTAAAATCAGCTGAAAAGTTTTCGTGCTCGCATATGAATAATAAAGACCTGTTCACTCCTACCAATCTTCGCTAGGTAAAGATCAGTTAACGAAGTACATTTGTAAAAGGTGTGTACATATATCTGAAACTGGCATGCATACACGCATCCCTGGACAAAATTGAGTACAAAAATAGTACAACATTCCTAGGTGCACATTTGGAACACAATTATAGTACAGTTTTGGTACAAATATAGTACAAATTTGTGTGCTATAAATGTACTCAAATTGTACTTAAATGATGTTCCAAATGTGCACCTTAGGAATGTTGTACTATTTTTGTACTCAATTTTGTCCAGGGATGACAAAACTGTACAAATTACCTAGTTGGATAAGTTTGAAATAATTGACACCGTTATGACTTTCTGCACAGCTTCCTTAAGCTTTCAGATCCTTGTTGCTGCTTTGTCTTGTTCATATGCAGCAGCAAGTGTCATTTTGTCTCTGAAGAATATCGGATCAGTGCATCGTAAGTTCAAAGTTTCATTAAGGGTCAAAATATTATGCTTTGGGGGAAAGACATTTAATCTTAATTAATTGCTTTGTTGATTGTTTATTGCAAACCGATAGTGGGTACATTGGCCATTCAAAACGACACAAATAAATCTTTCTGTAACAAATACACTTCCATTGCTGGTTTCAAAACGCTTAAAATACCAAGAATTGACACTGGTAACATAGATTATTTATTACAAACTTTCACCCCATGTCCAAAAAGACTAACTATATTTATGGTCTATTAGGCAAAAACAAAAAACAAGTTTTCCCGTGCCCCGCGCGCATTTCGTTTTGGCATCATTTTTTGCGCATTTCATTTTTTTATTTGATATTTTAGAAAACAAAAATCAAAATAGCTAATTTGATAAAATGAACGGGGAAAATTGCAAATTTTTTTCTAAAGAAGTGTTTTCTTTTCAACAAAAACTTGAAACTGGACAGGTTTCTTACTGAAAAAATCATCACCCATGCGGATTTTCAATCAAAATCAACAATAGAAAAAAAAATGAAAAAAATAAAAATAAAAAAACGCATTTCGCATTTAGGTTTTTTGACCACCGACAGGAAACAAACTATTTTTTTTTTGCCTTATACAGAGAAGAAAATATCAAAATGAGTCATCAGGGAATGTGTATATGAGTACCAATCCCAAGGCAGTGGTGCCAGATTGGTGTGGGTCAGTGATCCAAGAGTGCAATTAAGGTACCTAGTTCAAATCCTGCTCAGAGCACGGATTTTGCTCGAAGATGTCTATAGACGAGAAAGCGCGTGAATTCAGGGATAGGGTTAAAAACACCAACCTGCAGATGCCAGTCCAATGGTTGGATAGAAGCCACCGATTGGTTGATCCATATCCAGATGATGCACCACCTTGTCATTCTTGGTGAAGTACACCACCACTTTCTGTGAAGCTCTCCGGTTACTTTCTGAGTTGTCTACAAACAGAATTCCGCAGCCCATTGAGTCGCCATCGCTACACTTACAGTCTTCATTGAGTTCAACTCCTGGATTTATGTAAAAAAGAAAAGAAGAAATAATGGGATACAATTTTTGCAGGTTTTGAAACCACCTTGGACATGGAGGAAAAAGGTATTTTTTACATAGGTTCTGTTAAACCAAAAATGGGCTAGGGTCAATGTGATTGA
>JXSR01S009702.1:18918-31117 GCA_000969725.1 Ophiothrix spiculata
TTGATATCAAACACGGTATGTTTACACCAAATAATCAGATTTTTTTATACATTAGGCATATGTGAAAAAGAGGGTGTGGCTTCTGACGCAAATAACAAAAATTGCTCAAGCGTGAATTTTTGGCATCATCCAGTTTCTTAAAGTACACGCTCTCAACTACCAGTTTCATCAAGAAAAATGCATATATACCCAACGTGACACTCATGCTGGGGATCTACCTAACTATAAAGGTACACACAAAATTCATATACTGGAAATTGTGAGGTTTTTCTTCGTCCACGAGCAAAGGAAATCTTCTCACTCACATATACTGATACGCAAATCACTCATTTGTGCTCAAAGCATAGTAAACTATCTCTGAGTCGCCACCTTGGTTCTGTATGATCTGGCCCTTGTATAAATCATCTTAAGATTTAGTTTGGCTTTTTATGCATTTCTGTGGTTTTGTGTGATATTGGGTAAGATTTGGTCGCATGGTAAAGAAATGAAAAATCTATCTACAAATATCAAGAAAACACGCTGACATGATAATATCAAGCACATTATGAATGGTACTATTGATGTTAATCAGATTACAGGCTTTCTCCAATCTGATGTTAACTTTAATCAAGTTACAGATAGAGTTTCTGCTTTTGTTAGTTTTGTGTAAATTGAAATTTGCAATGCTATTACTGACATGATCGGAAAGTGATGAAAGGTTTGCAGAGACGTAGCAATATGTGGCAAGATAAATATTAGTTTAGGCTTGTTTTTCCCTTTATAAACTCAAACACATAAAAAAGTGTTTCTATAAAGTCGTTATAAACTGTTTTTACAATATACCACAAAACCGGGAAATTTTAAGGTATTAAAGGCAAATGTTAAGGTTAAGGTTTTTTGGCAACATAAAATCAAAAAAATGTTTCTATGATGGTCTATTGAGTATTTTTGCACTGCAATATTCATATTACACATTATCCAAAAAATCCAATTGTCTAATTATTTGTTATTTTTTAGGGATTTACATAAGATGATACAAACATCAGTGTTTGGGGTGTTTCTGGAGACCATATCTGTGGAAGGTAACAAAATGTATAACCTGGATGTCTATAGGCCTGCTTTCAGTTTCCTATACCACCCAGTGTCCAACAGCCTCTATCCACAACTGATTTAAAAAGGCACCTCACCCATGCGCTGCCTGAACTCGTTGCTGGGTAGAAAGGAGGGGCAAACAGGGGAACGGTGCTAGTTCTAGGACGTCTATTGTGCAACCAAAGCTGCTTTATACAATTGACATAAATATGGTGGTCCAATATCTAGACATTACTGAAAATATGGTTTTCATACCTTGGTATCAGTAAATTCCTTGTTATTCAAAATCATAGATGGTAAGAAATGAAAATTTGCAACCATTTCCCAAAATGTTCCCCAGTTTGAATTATTTGGTCATATGGTGATGAAATTGCTGTTACTTGTTTGTTTTTAACTTAGGGCTTGTTCACACAGAAGAATTTGGTCATGGCTATATTGTCACTCACAAGAAAATTCCCAGTGCGAACACAAATTGTAGAAAGTGTCTCGCTCGTAACCAAAAGTGAACTACCACTAAGTTTTAACACGCAAGCAAGTCTTCTCCGAGTGTTATAGTTGTCTCGCTCTAGAGCCGGTCATGTGTGTACACAGTCTAAATGTTCTTGTAGCTTTAGGACCATTACATGGCTCATTTCAAAACAGAAACAAATCAAACACGTAAGGAAATAGTAACAGATAAGGCTGATCATAGGATTCAACAACTGACAAATACAATTCAATTAATATACAAATATTGACTGCTTTGAGGGGCATGGTTTCAATTATTTTCCCGAGGTGATCTCAAAACCATGAATATGCCCGAAGCGAAGCTGAGGGCATATTCATGGTTTTGAGATCACCGAGGGGAAATAATTGAAACCATGCCCTGAACAAAAAGCAGTCAATATTCGTTTTATATACCGAATATATAGATTTTTGTCATCTGGTTGTCATTTTTGGTTAAAATAACCGAAAATGATTTACGATATATGTTTCTCCTTTCAACGCTGACCGCATCGTATTTTGCGCAAAATGTATTGAGCGGGCCTAGTGAAAAATATGCCCCGGGCCTAGTTAAATCCAAGCCCGCACTTTTGACCAATCAGCGTACAGGAATCTATATATGAGGTATATAAAACAACTATAAAACATACTACAGTTCACCATATGTATACAAGAGAAAATTAATACATGTTTGAATAAAACACAACTTTAATTTTCAAACAAAACAGAAAAAAAATCTGATAAATCACACATAGTAATATTGTGATAAATTAACTTAATTAAAGAATAAAAGCAAATTCGTCTTCATCAGATTAAATATTAATATATAAATGATCCATATCCTTACATTGAACATCATCAGCTAAGCTTAATTAGCAAGACACATTCCAGTACACTGGCAGCTGTATTCTGATCCAATTCTTCAGGTTAAACTGAAGATAATAATGACAGAACTCTAAACACCACAATGGTCTGTGCTAATATGACATGAATGCGTGATGGGTCGAAGTCTGACCAAATTTGAGGGATGCCCTGAGAGGACTAGTGTATAACATATGTGATATGATCACCAAGTCTCCTGTTTAAAGTCATTTCTTTCAATATATAAATAACAGTACAGTAATTGTACATCTCTTCTTCCAGGCACAGGTTAAAGTTACTTACCACCAGGTAGTTTTGATACTCTTCCAGGGCGATAAAACTTGCAAAAATGAAAAAAGACTTCATATCAAAGTAACTAGACCAAATTTACACATTTTACATGAATGTAAACATATGTGGATCGTCATATCGAAAGGTACCTTAATACCGGCATAGTACATTACGAGATATGGGCCATTGAAGCTAATCATAGTCAAAAATCATCAGAAAGGTTATCATTGAAGTGTATTCTATCATATTAATCAGGTTCCAACATCTAAAACATAAGAAAAATGTATTAAAAACCAAGCAAAAAATTCTCTCTCCATTCAAGATTTACTAAGTATAAAAACTTTAAACTCGATTTTCTCAGAACTATAGTTTTCCGAATCAGCCCGATGCCTTTTACCAATTTGGGTGTAACTTCGCAACCGAAAATCCAATAACCAAAATCAAGGTGTCATTTAAAAGCTTAAAATCTCAGCTTTCAGATGAGACCAAAAAAGCAACTTTGATTTTGCCGACCTTAAGGTACCTTTCGATATGACGGGTCACATATAATTATGCTTAAATCAGAATTTCAACCAAAATTAAAAGTATTTCTATCACAAATTGTTTTGCCACACTTTCAAGTATAGTCAGTTCTTTATTGTTATTTATATACCTCATATTTAGATTCCTGTCCTCTGATTGGTTAAAAGTGAGGGCATGGATTTTACTAGGCCCGGGGCATATTTTTCACTAGGCCCGCTCAATACATTTTGCGCAAAATACGGCGCGGTCAGCATTGAAAAGAGAAATATCGTAAATCATTATTGGTTCTTTTAACAAACTAGATGACGAAAATGTATATATTCGGTATATAAAACAAATATTGACTGCTTTTTGTTCGGGGCATGGTTAAAATTAATTTTCCTCGGTGATCTCAAAACCATTTTTGTTCGGGGCATGGTTAAAATTAATTTTCCTCGGTGATCTCAAAACCATGAATATGCCCTCAGCTTCGGGAAAATAATTTAAACCATGCCCCTCAAAGCAGTCAATATTTGTATAATATGTTGTTTTAGTAGCTGTAAAGCTCAATTCATACTCGGCCTCCAAACAAAATTTTTCCTACAAAACATTTGGTCGTGACGTCACCAAATATTTGCCATCGAACTTTAACTATGAACAGGTAGCAAACATTTGGTCCAATGTATGTGGCAATTAAATAACGTGTGCAATCTACCGCGAAATTTTGTTTGGTCTCAACTCGGTGTTGAAGTTATTTTGTTTGGAGTCAATCGTCATTTTTACGTCACGACCAAATGTTTGGTAGGAAAAATTTTGTTTGGAGGCCGACTATGAATTGAGCTTTATCCATGTGCCTAAAGCTGGCTTGACATCAACAAACCATTTTTTTTTAAAGATTTGGAAAACCAAACCATTTATTTTAAAGTCAATACAAATATTATCACTCTTTTCTTACAAGTATATTTAGAGTGATATGTCTGTATTATTATCTCTATTGTTTTAGTAATTGTTATCCCTGCATTAAGAAATGTGCCTGAAACTGGGTTGACATCGACAAACCATTTCTTATGATTTGAAAAAAAAAACCACTTTGATGTTCATATCTCATGACATAAGGTGATGTTGGAACAATTAAGTAAAATGTTCCAATGTTAGTGATGTCTTTTATATTCAACTCCAACAAACCTTGCTTATAGTCCCAAAGATTGGAAGAGAAAAATAACAGTTCTCAAATAATAATAAGATTGATATATCAAATGCTCTTTACAACAATCCACATATAGATGAGGAATTCCAATTCATTTCAGGAATCCAAAATATTACAATAATCTCTGCTAATTTGAAGTTTGACATCAATATGCAATGGGTTATGCACGACTGATGTTTGAGGTATCCTGCTTCCAGCAAACAGGATAAGCATCTATCATCTTAACACCAAATGTCAACATAAATCTTAAATTATTTTACTTCAACAAGTTTAACTTCAACTGCCATGGAAGATCCTTTGTGTTTATGAGTCAAATTGTGAAACAAGAAAACGTGGTAACAATTGCTGGAATTCCAGGGTCTATACAAATTAGACATCAGGCCATGATGCCCTGAAGACAGCCTTGTGCCATAATATATGGTTCATGTATAAATTGATCCTAAATTTCCTATCAGGCTTGTTAGTGTTATCAGCAATATGGGTATAATGGAATGGGCACAGTAAGTAATATCATTTCATCCCTTTTTATTTTCTGGAGTGTATTCTTCACATACCAAAATTTCACTGACTTTTGCATTTCATTTGGACGGGATCAGCTCACTAATCCGACAGCTTTTAAATCTAAAGTCTGACAGCTTGCTAGTCCAAATTTTAATTTAGACTTGCCAGTCCAAGTTTCAAATGAATTTCAAAAACAGCTTGCTAGCCTAAAGTTTGAAAAACAGCTTAATAAATAATAATAATAATAATAACCCACTTTGGTACAGTGCAGTGCACAAAAGAGACAGTGCGCTGTACAGAGATAGTACACAAATGTGATGACTCACCCCGAAAAAGGGGACTTTGCGACAGAACACTTTTCAAGATACAGGTGAAAATATGCAGCAAAAAATAAAGTAAATAATAAGAATTTCCAGCAGATTTTCTGTTGCAAAACTTGATCGCCTTGATCAATTTTAACACTGTGATGTCATTTTAAAGCTTAAAAAATGTTGCAACAGATGAAATGAAAAAAATATAAATTGATATCATCGGCAAAGTCCCCACTTTCATGGTGAGCCATCACAAATAAATAATACATGATACACTTCAAAATAATAAAACAGCAGGTTCAAGATGTAACAAACAGGTGATTTTTTAGTTCCTTCTTGAAAAGGTTGACTGATGTGGTGTTACTGATGTGTGATGGAAGTTTATTCCAAAGTTCAGTAGCAGCATAACTGAATGAGTGTTGGTCCTTAATGGCTGTGCTGGCAGTTTGCCGATGGAGTTGGCATGCAGCATTAGATCTTAGTCTGTGCACTAGCTTGCTAGTCCAATTTCATAAAAAGGCTTGCCAGCCCATTTTTTTTTAAAATTCTGACTAGCAAGCTGTTTTTAAAATCCAGACTAGCAATTTTTTTTTTTAAATTTGGAATGGCAAGCCAGTTTTAATATTCAGACTAGCCAGCCTTTGGATTAGCCAGCTCCTTTTTGACTATCAAGACTTTTTCAAGGAAATGATTTCTTCCCTATCAAATGCTGTGTTCAAACTAGCGAGCTTTCAGACTAGCAAGCTAGTCAAGCAGACATCCATTTCAAAACTAGTTAAACATTTTACATATCTAGTTTGTTTCAAATATGCCAGGCATGTCAGCAGTAAGATTTTTTTAAATTCATACTTCTGCATGAAAACCACCAATTTCAATAGAGGGTTTGCACGTGACGTCGTATCATACTTACAACACCATTTCCATGGGCCGGCAAACAAAAAGTCCCGTCACATTACAATCTTTTCGCAGTATCAAGACATCAGATCATAACTAATGATGACAAGAATATACAGTGCATTTATTTAGATTAATTTTCCAGTAATGATTTGAAGTCAATCACGAATTACAGCCGATTTTGATGTCTTGTTTACTACCTCGCTCCACCAAGATGGCACCGAAACGGTCTGCGTGTATGGTGCGTATCGCGTCGTGCAAATCTTCTATTGTTCATTTCATTATTTCTGAAGTTGGTACATAAACAAAAACAACAAAATCAAGCACATTCTCATCCTTCATAATAGTTGCCATATTTTAAACACTCATGTCACTGTCTGTCACCAAATGTACATCTAACCTTTGATGTTACTTGAGGTTTCTGACTAAATAAATTCATGAAAGTTGCTCATTCAATAATACATCAAAGGAAACTAATATAGCCAATATAAAACTTTCCAACTTCACACAGATGCGTGAGAAGAGCCCTTAACCAGTGCATGCTATGTTATGTTACCATCATAAGTGACATTTGAAATGCTACTCCTTTTCACCATATACCGCTACCGCTAATTGATCAAAATTCAAGTACATAACAATATATCAACTATAGAAGAACTCCATAGGCATTTGCACACATATAGCCAATCCACTAAATAGGAAAAAACAATTAAAACATGAAGAGATCTCTTTGACTCGGAATAACCTTTCTGGGCTAGAAGCAGAAGCACTTGATACTGATATCAAATATAGGGTGAGGGATAGGTATCTAGGGCAATTGAAGCCTATTTGGTTGAGAATATGAAGTTTCTAAATCTTGACTACAGACTGGGGAAATTAGGTCAAATAGACAGATGATCCAACCAAATAATTACCTGTGATAGAACGGTATTTGTTAGCCTGATAAAATATCTTTGATAACATTCTAAAGCATGAAGAACTTCCAATGAATAACAAGGTTTGGTATAAAGAAAGTAAAGATAGAATTCAATAAAGATAGCAAGAAAATGCTCTGCTGTTTGAAGTCGACTTTGAATATGGACAGAGAAATATCAAGCAAACATAATTGACAGTGGCAGATTGTTTGTTTGAAATTAGTTTCAACAAAGTAATATGAAAACTATGAAATACAAATAAATCATTTACAGATGAAATCTTACAAAAGCGATACCATTTTTTATTTATTTAATGTAAAAAAGTAATATGGACAGCATGGGCTATGAATTGACACTTTCAAATTGTGTTAAAAAAGAGATGGTTTCCAATCTTTTGGTTGGTCCACATATGCTTAATCTTGTCCTGATATAAATTTGAAGGAAATATTGACAGAATTAATAAAGATAAATGCACTGAATCCATACCTTCGTTTTTTCTTTCGTTTTCTCTTCTTCCTTCTTGCGTGTGTGTGTGTGTGTGTGGGGGGGGGGCAGTTGCCCCCTCTGCCCCCCCCCCCCATTGGTTATGCCCCTTTCAGGTAATAATTTTCATTCGATAAAGACACTGCTTTGCAGATACTCAGTTATTTACCCATGATTATATATACTGGTCTGAAACACAGTACTTGTAACTCAACTTTCAATTCTATCCACTTCCTTAGCTCTGTATAAACAGCTGCGAACAGTTTCTCATCAAATTTGCATAAATGTCTTCAAAAATGACCCATTTACCATAAGACACAAACAAGTTTTCTTTTCCGGAGTAACATCGTAAGTGTTGAGTTGATACAAGTGACAGTGTCTAAACAACTATTTAATGCTGAAAGTTAGCCTTGAGGAAAATACATCCATGATGTCTTTAATAGGTCAAGTAACTGTCTATAAGCAGTAGCTGATGCTACAATTATCATCTCATTAATCATTCCTGTATTCCTTGGTGTGGCATTAATAGCAGCAATATATTCAACTTTAATATTAAGGGAAATGAAGTGAAGATGATTTACAGAAAATATCTGCAACTTATAATATGGTAATAAGATGAAATGAATTTCCTTTCCACTGCTAGATGAAATTTTTGAAACATACAAACACAAAATAATATGGAAGCTATTCAAGGTAATAAAAAATAAAAACAATAAACGCAGGTGATTTATAGTGCATTACGCCTCCCCTGACTTGTAATTTCACACGGCATCAGCATACGTTACAGAGTATATACAATTTGTTCTAATCATTATGATTGTCGTCAACAATCAATACCGCCCTATATAGTTGAATTATTAAAATTGGCCTTTTCAGGGGATCTAATGCAAACTCCAAATATCTTTTGATTTATCTGCAATCTATGATGTGACAGGAATGTTTTATAAACAAATCTTTGGCACTTTCTTTATATATAGCATCAATAAAGACGTATAGAGTATAGCCTCATACCCAAGATCAACAAACAAAAATAAAATTCAAATTTTTGACTTTTTCAAACGTTTTGATCAAAATTTTCCCAATATCTGGTAGTTGATTGTTATTTTCTAACATATGAAGTGTGAAATTTGAAATTTTGTCCAATGCCCCTTTAAAATTATTTCTGATTTGCAGTTTCTGAGCAGTCAGAGGTCATGTAGCCTTAAAATGTGCTATGGCATTATACATTTATCACTGAATTCCAGGCAGATGACATGCCCTTGGGACATGTGAGATCCATTGAACAGGTAATGTACATCTTGACTAGTCTATAATATATTTAAAAGAGAATCTAGCAGTATAGGATATTTTACAAATTTAGTGATGGGAATCTGATGAACACTTAGCACTTATGTGGATCAAAAACTTCCCTAACAATTTTTATGACCACAATTTGGATCAGGATGGAACACACTAACATATATAAAGGGTATCATAGTTGGCATAGTTTAAAAAACAACAACTGAATAGTATTTCTTATAGTGCAAAGAACATTTTCCTGTCAAGAATTAGTAAACCATGCTTTCCTTAATGATTCTTTTCAATAAAATATGGCTCATAATAAATAAGAACAGTTTAATTGGAAATATTAAAGCTATACAGCCAATTCTAAATTTGAGCAAAATATGAGTTATCAATATCTCGATCTCAAAGAGGACGATTTCAGGTTAATTTTCATTACTACATAAAAATGTGTAATGTTGGCTTTTAGTTAAATTCAAAAACACATTTTTTTTAAATCAAATTTGAAAAAAAAAAATGATTGTTTTCACAAAAAAATACCGTTTATGTACATTCTCCAAAAATTCCAATTAACCTGTTCAATTATTCATCCTATTCAACTGCCTTCAAATCTTCAGACCTTGCAACTCTAGTGGTAAGTCAATGCTCTCAATAGTACCTGTCACAACATTACTTTTATACAACTCAATTTTCCACAGAGGTTACTACAACATTTGACATTTCAAATTGATAACAAAAGCAACGGTGTATCATTAGAAAAAAATGTGATTATTGAGCGGAAGTTCACTAACACTACAATGACTTATTACATTATGGACACAATATATTATATCTGCATTATGTAATTGTTAAAAGAAACATGATGTAACTTGTCACTAATATCAACCAATTATAAAACACTCTGGCGAATGTTACTTTCAATAATTGCACTCATAGTTGTACCCCGAGTTGTACTGAGAAATGACTTACATACTGCACCATCATCTTCTTTTAGATTTGTGCTAAAGGTGATTTTTGGAAATATTGCCAACAACTATAACAGTATTGCAAAGACCCTAATTCAAGCAGAATTTCTGTTCACCAATTTGAAAAGTAGGACATTTGTATTGCTCTATTTAGGACGGGGGAATGAGGAAGGCTTGACATTTGTATTACTTGTGTTTAGGGAGGAGGAGGAAGTTGTTTTTTTTACATTGCCACCTTGTGGTGTCATATCTCCATCCATTAAAACATCTTGATGTCTTTATACTCGAAGTGTGGTTTTTTAAAGCCAATAGGAAAAAGAATGGAAAAATTAAATTTACAGTGCATGATAATTAGATAACTACTACTTCAAACCAATATTTGAGTCATGCATGATACTATTATTTTCTTCCACTCCACTATACAATTACACGGAGTCCTTTGATCACTACCATACCCACAGTATACCCTCTGTACATGTTAAGTACAAGATAAGTATGGAAGTGAGAAGTACTTCCAGGGAGGTGTTACCAACTACATCCACACTGTTTCTGTCCAGAGGCTACTGCTACTTGAAAAGAAAACCATGATAGTAAATTTTCATTTCTACATGTTTATAATCATGAAAGACAATTAAATGTCTTCAATTAAATTTTTTTCACATTAAAATGGCAATTTTATGCTAAAATTTATTTTCTTACTGGATTTTGAAAAACTAACAGGTTTTTATTCTGCTTATACCAAATTTATGTCCTTCTCAGTTTTAGTTCGAAAGGTAGAGCCCCCCCCCCAAAAAAAAAAACCAACCAAGATCAAATTGTGGCAATCACAGTTTCCGAGCAAAATGTGATTGACATTTTGGATATTCAATGAAACCTAAATAATGCTGGAAATTATATGAAAAGATCACTTTAAATAAAATAACAGCTGGCATTGATGTATTAGAGCTTGTAAAAATCTTTGTAGCCTGTTAAACAATTTTTAGAGATTAAATGGATCTTTTGATATCTTCCTCACATTGCATAATTTTATAGCAGGGTCAAAGGATTTTCACTAAATAAACACATAACAACAAAATATTGACCATTATAGGAAAATATCTATCAAGCACAAAATCAAGAATTACGCCTACCAGATCTAAATCTTACTATACATCTCTAAAAAGGGTGGTGTTTTAGTATCATCCCTGACAGTGAAACTTTGTCAGCCTTATATTCAAACTTTCACAATTAAATTTCAATACAGTCTGTATAGAAACAGTGGATATGACATTGGAGCAATACGACTAAATTGTAAATATTACAAAATGACTATTTCATACTACTTCACATGAGTTACTTTTTTAGTTTTTGTTTTTGTTTGCATCGGGAAACAAAAACATAAAAGACTGACAGGTAAAAGATATCTCAGCTGATGTCTAGGTCCTTTTCAAAGGGGTAATTGAATCCAGAAATTGAATTGTATGATTTACAAATGCATTAGATACACCACCACTTTGTGAAACTCATCCTTTGCCACAAGGTGACTGTTATGTGAATGGTGTATAGCCGGAAATTGGAGTTTGATAATGATACAGGCCGATGCTGGATTGTCAACAGTTTGTGAAACGTATTGATTTGCCCATAGCAGATCCTGTGATCAATACTAGTAAGAGCTCATAGGATATAAAACTTGATCACATTTCAAATAAGCATTTTTTTAAACCAATAATACTGCACATGATATTTGAAATCAAATCTTTTTTTATATCTTGACATCTTATCGTAATGCTGAAAGCTTCTGAAATTGATCTCAAGCTCATGATGACAAGAAGGAGTGAACTTTGTCTTGTTTTAATAATTAATGAACACCTTTCTGGTCAACTTTATCATATACAGGATCAGGTTCCGGTCAAAGATCATTACTTATGCTTCACATGTAAAAATGTTGCAAAGGAAAGTTTCAGTGTTTTACTTACTGTAATCATTAATCTGACATTTTTGGTGGAGTCCCACTGAATTAATAATTACGATAAAGCAAATCGAAAAAAAAAAATAAAATTGTGCAACCAGTAAAACCTATTTGGGTGATTCCAAAGTAATGTTTGTGACCGAAAAATTGGAAAATTTCACTTTTAAATGGCCACAGACTCTAGCATAGACATTATATCAACTAGTTTGTTGTTGATAATGGTGCTCACTGGTCGGATCAAGACATGCAGGTGTTTAAAGACTAAAATAATTACCAAGATACTGAATAAAGTTCATGTAACGTTCAGTAACGTTTGTGACCTCGCACGGAAATGGTTTTTTGCTCCAAAGTAAAATTTCTCTGACATGTTAGCAATTTTTTGTTGTGCTTTTCACAGATGATTGGTAACATATTTACAAATAGTTCATAAAAGTGGTAGGAAATTCTATCGTCAGGATTTCTTTAAATGCAATGTTTTGTTTGGTAAC
>JXSR01S009702.1:47502-65951 GCA_000969725.1 Ophiothrix spiculata
GTACTTAATTAGCATTTTTGCGCCGAAATTATTGCTGGATCCAGTTCCGCTCTAGGTCTACCCAGTCACCAAATATCATTAATGTAGGGCATGCGGTTTTAGAGATATGCTCCGAATAAAATTCTGCTTCGTTTAGGAGATATGGTCAAGTTTATCTACTGACATTCCATAAAATTACATGTAAGAGCGCCATCTTAAAACGCACCGTATTCGTTAATTAAATGGCTGATCGGGCCAATTTTCGTATATGTGGTGCGTAAATCAAAATAAGGTGGGGTAAACATTTTGAAGGGGTGGAGTTTAAAAATTTACCCCATCTGGATTTCAGCCTGAGTCCCTAAAATCGCAAAAAATCACATAATTTCTGCTAAAAAACAGACTAAATTTGCATATTTTGCGCCAAAACTTTCAGAGAAAATAACTAGCCACCCTTACCACCACTCCACTGACTTGCATCGCCATACGCCTCACCAGCTCCGAGAAACGAGCCCGGACGGACAGACAGCCGACCACGGCCGACGTCAAAAAATTGCATAATTTCTGCTGAGAAAACGACTAAATTTGCATATTTTGCGCCAAAACTTTCAGAGAAAATTACTAGCCACCCTTACCAACACTCCACCGACTTGCATCGCCTCACCAGTTCCGAGAAATGAGTCCGGATGGACAGACAGACGGACGGACGGACGGACAACCAGAAAACATAATGCCTCTGGCGGAGGCATAAAAAGGTGATTATTGAGCGGAAGTTCATTTACATTGCATGGACTTATTACATCGTGGACACAACATATAACATCTGTAATATTTGATCATTAAAAGAAATATACTGTTCCTGTCACTAACAATTAACCAATTATAAAACACTCTGGAGAATGTTACTCTTAATAATTGCACTCATAGTTGTACTGAGAAATGTTTTACATACTGCACCATTATGAATTAATGAGATTTACGCTACAGGTGATTTTAAGATGATTTTTGGAAATATTGCCAACAACTATTACAGTATCACAGACTCGTGACCTTAATTCAAGCAGAATTTCTGTAAACCAATTTGGTCTTCAAAATTCTTGCATGACATTTGTATAATGTATTTAAAGAGAAGGAGGAAGGCTTGACATTTGTATTGCTGTATTTAGGAAGGGGAGGAGGATTTTTTTTTTTGACATCACCGCCTTGTGGTGTAATATCTCCACCCATTAAAACATCTTGATGTCTTTAAACTGAAAGTGTGGTTTTCAAAGGCAAAATCAAGCAAAATTTGAAAATTTTAAAGTGTATGATGATTAGATAAATGCTACTTAAAACCAATATTTGAGTCACGCATGATGCTATAGTTTTCTTCCACTCTACTATACAATTACATGGAGTCATTTGATCACTACCAAACCCACACTAAATACCCTCAGTTAACCCTTTTGATCCGACAGAACAACTGAGCGTTTCCAAAGGAGCTTACGAGAGAACGCTTAGGCGTTCCAATTCGTATTGAGTGTAAATTGATTCAGTACGGGCGATGTACACCTATATTGCAATTCAGGATCGAAAGGGTTAAGTTTACCAACTACATCCATGCTGTTTTAGTCCATCCAGATGGACCTCGCAGCGAACGCGAAGCCTACGGCGCTCGCTTGTGAGGTCCATCTAGATGGACTATGCTTTTTCTGCCAAAAGGCTAATGTTACTTGTTTATGTTGAAAAGAAAACCATCATAGTAAATTCGCATTTCTACATGTTTCTGATGTGTCTAATCATGCAAGGCAATTACATGTCTTCAATTAATTTTTTTTTCACATTAAAATGACAATTTTATGCTAAAATTTATTTACTTACTGGATTTTGAAAAACTAACGGGTTTTTATTCTGCTTAATTATGGTACCAAATTTATGTCCATCTCAGTTTTGGTTTGAAAGGTAGAGCTAAAAAAAAGATCAAATTGTGGCAATCACAACTTCTGAGCAAAATGTGATTGAAATTTTGGATATTCAATGAAATCTAAACAATGCTGGTGGATTAATGAAATTACATATAAGTATCACTTCTTTGTAGCCTGTTTTTCAGAAGAATAAATAGATCTTTTGATATCTTTCTCACATTGAATAATTTTACTTTTTTTTCATCTTGAAACAAAAACATAAAAGACTGACAAGTAAAAGACATCTCAGCTGATGTCTATGTCCTTTTCATAGGGGTAATTGAATCCAGAAATTGAATTGTTTGATTTACAAATGCATTAGATACACCACCACTTTGCGAAACTCATTCTTTGCCACAAGGTGACTGTTATCAAAGCCTCAATGTGAATGGTGCATAGCCGGAAAGTAGAGTTTGATAATGATACAGGCCGATGCTGGATTGTCAACAGTTTGTGAAACGTATTGATTTGCCTATAGCAGATCCTGTGATCAATACTAGTAAGAGCTCATAGGATATAAAACTTGATCACATTTCAAATAAGCATTTTTTGCGACCAATAATACTGCACATGATATTTGAAATCAAATCTTCTTTTATATCTTGATCGTAATGCTGAAAAATTAACCAATTATAAAACACTCTGGCGAATGTTACTCTTAATAATTGCACTCATAGTTGTATTGAGAAATGTCTTACATAACGAACCATTATCTTCTCTCATTTGTGAAGATCATAAATGAATTAATGAGATTTATGCTACAGGTAGTTTTAAGATGATTTTTGGAAATATTTCCCACAACTATTACAGTATCACAGACTCGTGACCCTAATTCAAGCAGAATTTCTGTAAACCAATTTGGTCTTCAAAATTCTTGCAAGACATTTGTATGATGTATTTAAGGAGAAGGAGGAGGACTTGACATTTATATTGCTGTATTTAGGAAGGGGAATGAGGAAGGCTTGACATTGGTATTACTTGCATTTAGGGAGGGGATGATGGTTTTTTTTTGACATTGCCACCTTGTGGTGTAATATCTCCACCCATTAAAACATCTTGATGTCTTTATACTGAAAGTGTGGTTTGTTTTCAAGTTTTTAAAGGCAATAGGAAAAAGAGTGGAAAAAAGCAACACTAAGCAAATTTAAAGTATATTATAATTAGATAACTACTACTTAAAACCAATATTTCAGTCATGCATGATATTATACTTTTTCTTCCACTCCACTATTTTTTCGGAAGGGGCGGTCAGTCTGCCATGCAATCAGTCTGCTATGTAGAATTCTGGCTTTCTAGTAAAGTGATATGATGTGATAGTGGATTTATATTGTGGATAGTAACACAGAAAAAAATCAAGGTCCTAGGATCGGACTACTCGCGCGCTATCGATCTGTACATGTTATTAGTACAAGATAAGTATGGTACTTCCAGGGAGGTGTTACCAACTGCATCCACACTGTTCCTGTCCAGCAGGAGAGAGGTTATTGCTACTTGAAAAGAAAACCATCATAGTAAATTTGCATTTCTACATGTTTCTGATGTGTCTAATCATGCAAGGCAATTACATGTCTTCAATTAATTTTTTTTTCACATGAAAATGACAATTTTATGCTAAAATTTATTTACTTACTGGATTTTGAAAAACTAACGGGTTTCTATTCTGCTTATAATGGTACCAAATTTATGTCCTTCTCAGTTTTAGTTCGAAAGGTAGAGCCAAAAAAACAAACAAACAAACAAGATCAAATTGTGGCAATCACAACTTCCGAGCAAAATGTGATTGAAATTTTGGATATTCAATGAAACCTAAATAATGCTGGTGAATTATTGAAATTATATGAAAAGATCACTTCAAATACAATAACAGCTGGCATTGATGTATTAGAGCTTGTGAAAATCTTTGTAGCCTGTTAAACAATTTTCAGAGACTAAATGGATCTTTTAATATCTTCCTCACATTGCATAATTATATAGCAGGGTCAAAGGATTTTAACTAAATAAACACATAACAACAAAATATTGACCATTATAGGAAATATCTATCAAGTACAAAATCAAGAATTACGCCTACCAGATCTAAATCTAACTATAAATCTCTTAAAAGGGTGGTGTTTTAGTATCATCCCTGAAAGTGAACATTTTGTCAGCCATATATTTAAACTTTCACAATTAAAATTTCAATACAGTCTGTATAGAAACAGTGGATATGACATTGGAGCAATACGACTAAATTGTAAATATTACAAAATGACATTACTGTGACTACTTCACATGAGTTACTTTTTTAGTGTTTTTTTTTGCATCGGGAAACAAAAACATAAAAGACTGACAGGTAGGAGATATCTCACCTGATGTCTAGGTCCTTTTCAAAGGGGTAATTGAATCCAGAAATTGAAATGTATGAATTGCAAATGCATTAGATACACCACCACTTTGTGAAACTCATTCTATGCCACAAGGTGACTGTTATCAAAGCCTCAATGTGAATGGTGCATAGCCGGAAATCGGATTTTGATAATGATACAGGCCGATGCTGGATTGTCAACAGTTTGTGAAACGTATTGATTTGCCCACAGCAGATCATGTGATCAATACTAGTAAGAGCTCATAGGATATGAAGAGAGCTATATAACATGATCACATTTCAAATAAGCATTTTTTGCGACCAATAATACTGCACATGATATTTGAAATCAAATCTTCTTTTATATCTTGACATCTTATCGTAATGCTGAAAGCTTTTAAAATTGATCTCAAGCTCATGATGACAAGAAGGAGTGAACTTTGTCTTATCAGAGAGGTGCTAAATAATTAAAGAACACCTTTCTGGTCTACTTTATCATATACAGGATCAGATTCCTGTCAAAGATCATTACTAGTACTTATGCTTCACATGTAAAAAAGTTGCAAATGAAAGTTCCAGTGTTTTACTTACTGTAATCATTAATCTGACATTTTTGGTGGAGTCAAACTGAATTAATAGTTACGATCAAGCAAATAGAAAAAAATTAGCGCAACCAGTAAAACCCATTTGACAACATTTATTTCAAAATAGTATTTTTCTGCAGTTTATTCTTTAAGGTCCTTGACAATGAATTTTGGTTCTAGGAATTAAGTCATAGCCAGTTTTTGTTAGTAATGGGAAAGATTAGCCACACAAGCTCTGGAAGAAACACTTTGAAACCTGGCATGTTTAATTCTTTTTAAGAAAGAATATTAACACAAAAGTGTGTCATATCATAAATTTCTTCAAAGAAATCTGCTAACTGTGTTTTCAATCAGGGATTGAAGTTGAGAGAACCAGCTGCAAAGTGTTCTCAACAAAGGTGTTCATATTTTTTTTCTTCTAAAATTCACTGGTAACTTTGCTGCAGGGTCAAGTCATACAGTGTTAGTGATATGAAGTAAAAAGGGTATCATCAGCATTTGCTTGAAAAGTCTATTTCACATCTTCTGGTTGGTAGCAAAAATACTGTGATAAAGCATCAGAGATGTTTCCTCTTAAATGAATTATTTTGTAGAGTTTTATAGTACTATGTTATAGCCAAATACAATCTTTCTTCAAACCTTATGTGACTTGATCCTTTGAAGTGTCCTGAAACATCATACACAATTCCCTATCATCCAATTTAAAACCTCAGCCATATCTGTTTGCTTGTGCATATACCATACAAATTACATTTGAATCAGTTCATGTTTCCAAAAACAAACTTGCCTCTATTATCTGCGCGATAACGCTATAATTCTGCTGTGGATGTGACAAGAAGTACCAGTGCAGTGTTAACTGACAGCATCTTTGTCCAATGGTGTCGATTATTGCTGGAGGCTATCAAGTTTTCAACAACTCACTGTATCTTGGACCCTATCAAAGTATCCCAATTCATCAGAAACCATGACTTATCATCTGATTTAAAACTTCAGCCATATCTGTTTGTTTGTGCATCTACCATACAAATTACATTTGAATCAGTTCATGTTTCCCAAAACAAACTGGCCTCTATTATCTGCACGATATCGCTATAATTTAATACCGTGAATGTGACAAGAAGATCCATAACAGTGTTAACTGACAGCATCCTTGCAGAATAATGCCAGTTATAGATTGCAGCTTTAGTACGTAGATATCAGATACAAAAGTAATTTTATCTCTAGCTATATATATCTTTTGAAAACAGTCGGTGACCCCATACTTTTTTTCTTGATTTGACATCCACTTAACGTTCACAATTGACCAGCAAAAAATTAAAAAATTCTACAGGTAGCAAATATTTGAAAAATCAGCATTTTGTGATAGGAAATCACACATAAAAAATTTTATCACTGAAAACCTGTTAGTTCGGGAGCACTCGTACCTACTCATTACTATTTCGCGCCATTTTTGGCGCTTAACGGGAAGACAATGCGTAAAAAACTAGCGCGCGCGTTGCATTTTGGGTATTAGGCGCAAATCTGACGCTTAGATACCACACGCGCATTTTGTCAAAATCTTCCCGCCACTGACCAACAACTGATTTTATAAGGCTGCCACCTGTTGGTGAAAATTAACACCGCGATCGTCTATAACATAAGGACCATTCTAATTTGGATCTTTTACCTTAAGTTAAATGGTATTTATGGAGGATCAAATATCCCCTAAAAGGAAACGATCAGGACCGTTTGGTGCCAATTCCAGTAAAAAATTCCGTTTCATATTCGTTTGTCGTCAAAAGTAGTCATGATCCTTTGAAGAGATTGGAGTGGTACTTATCTCATTATGGCCAAGAATTATCTGCACCAGTGTTTCCGCTAAGGCCGTATGGCATGCCATTGGCGCAGGAGCGGTGAAAATTGGCGCAACGTGTTTCTGAAAATGTGTGAGAAAGATATTTTTCTAGCTTTATTGAGCCAATTTTCAGCCACTGCTCATGATTTTGGTGCAAGCACCCCTTGAACTTTGTCAAACTTGCTCAAATTGGCGCAAGCTCAAAAACCTTAGCGGAAACACTGATCTGCACTATTTTTAGATAATATCTTCATCAAAAACACAAAAATTATTATCATTCTTAACTTTAACCTTATGACCTCAAATTGTATTTTTGAAGGATTAAAGGTCATCCAAAAAGTAAATTATTTTCGGAGGACCTTTTCACATCCATTTGTTGTTACAAGTAGTCATGGTCCTTTGAGGAGATTGGGTTGGTACTCATCTGATTATGGAGAAGATGTCTATGACATCTACCCACACTATGTTGCAACTAAAATCGAATTTTGAATTTACTCACCATGTCGTTATCAGCATTCCTTCATTCCTTATATATTCCACATGAATTCATCCATCCAAATTAGATTCTGTATTGTAAATGAATAAAGAGAAAAACAACTAACTCGACTGAAATTCACTTACATGTTGGTGATATGGAAAACAATGGGACAAAATTACTTTGTCAGTTTTGAATCATTCATATGTTCATATAAGTGTGACCCGCCATGTCGAAAGGTACCTTAAGGGTCCCCAAATCAAACTTGATTTTTTGGTCTCATCTAAGAGCTGGAATTTTAAGCTTTAAGATGATACCTTGCTTTTGGTTATCGAATGTTCGGTTGCAAAGTTACATCCAACTAGGTAAAGGGTATCGGGCTGATTCGGAAAAAACTATAGTCCTGAGAAAATCGTGTTTGAAGTTTTTGTACTGAGTAAAACTTGAATGGAGAGGGGATTTTTATCTAGGTTTCTAACATGTTTTTCTTATGTTTTGGATGTTGGAACTTAAATAATATGATAGACTACACTTCAAAGGTAACATTTCTGATGAAATTAGGAATTTGACCTTGAACGTGATTTTTGACTATGCTCAGCTACAATGGCCCATATCTCATAATATACTATGCCGACCTTTAGGTACCTTTCGATATGACAGGTCACAAATCATGGTGTTCTTTTATGTTAGTTCTATCAGGGATATTGGTCTACTATAATTTTGAAAATGGTTCCCTGGCATACCTTTAGATTTAATAATTGCAAGATATAAATGTAGAGTTTTGATTTTTTTTTTAAATGTTAGATGATACAGGCTCAGGGCTATACGCAGACAATTATTGTTGCTATATCCCAGCAAACACAAAACGTGTCTGAAACGTTTCCGAAACGTTTTGGAAAGGTTCTAAATTGGTTACAGTCGTTTTGTTTTTATCAAACCTTTTTGGAACGTTTTTGAAACGTTTTGAACTGGTAAAAAGATAACTTGGGTTAAACAAAAACGTTTTAGAAACGTTCAAAAAAACCCGATAAAAACCACTCTTAAAGCATGGGTCTGAAAGGTTTTTCTAACGTAAATTAAACGTTTTATAAACAATTTTGTAACGTTATGTTTAAACGTTTTTTAACAGGTAAAAAAATCCACACTTTCACGTTTTTGAAACGTTTTTTTGGAAATGTTTTCTTACCCAAAATGAAACCGTTTTTCAACGTTCAAAAACAGTTATTTGGCTAGCTGGGATAGTGGTAGTGCTGCAGTATTGCTGTCATTTATCTCGTCAACATGCAGTGACTAAGGATTCTTGGTTTCAACAGTTTGCAACAATGCTACTGTACAATATAAATGAGAAGATCATTTTTAACTGTGCTACGATGGTCATTACATCATTCTCCAAAGCAACAAACACTTTTACTTGCCATATTGACACCAAATTTGGCACATATGCTCTTGAGACTGTAACAAAGATGGTGATGTGAAATTTGCCATGGGAAATTATCGGAATGCACTGATATTTGTTGTTCAAATTTGTCATATTTGGTACTCAAGTGACCATCCCACTGAAAACTAGATGTGACTTGTTCACAAACAAATCAATTTTTCACATTTAGAGTGTGTTTTGTTTTGTCAAATTCATTATTTTAAAGTACATACTTCAAGGACCTCATTTTCTACAATAGCTAAAAATCGACCTCCCAACCATTTGTCAGTCATTTTCAACTTCAGATGACTGTAGCCCAGAATCAGGTTTGCCGACAAGCTGTAACTTTTGGTGTAAAATGTGTCAACTATACATGTACTACTAATATATTTCATTCATATATTTTTTTCAAAACCAATGATATTTTTTGCTGAATTCAACTGAATATTATTATAGTTTGAGGGATCAACCAGCCATGCTCCCCTACCAGCACTATACCCAGGTGCTATATCAGTTTAAAAAGTTATATTTTATACAAAACTTTTTGACATCAGACATCCACACCTTATCTCAGGTCTACTGATCAGAATACTCAATTGTCTTATCAAATTGGGCTAACACATTCAGCATACACCAAATGCCTCCTAGTAATTCACAACAAGAGAAAATACTAAACCCCACTCTGAGCAGCACATTACTTCGATGCATTTCCCAATATATCTAGTTATGAAACAAATGCCCGTGGCTACAATTGTGACTTCTGTTGGACCTTCTGATTCTTATGTTTTGCTATAGTCTTGTGCAAATGAATCTGGATGAGTAGAGATGTGGTGACCTTTGTAACAAGTACAGGGTACATTGGTTGTGAAATGTACAAATTTGGGAGATGTTTTACTAAATAATTATCCCAATAGAGTCTTTATAAGCAAAATGCATTTAAGAGCATTTAGGTGAAACAATGCAGTGCAGTGTAGATGACATGACACGGATGTTTGATGCACTTATTTATTAACTTTTTGACAAAAAAGAACTGTTACTAGAAATATGGGTCCTAAAAGTTTTAAAATTAGTTCTGGAATCACAACATTTATTTTTGGTTTCCTTTACCTTATCCATGTGTCAAATGTCAAAATTAAGCCTCATAGATTCTAAAAACCTAGAAACTTATTTTATAAGAATAGCGCCACCAATCATTTGTGTTTTGTTAAAAATGATCACTATTTCAATGGGATCAAACAGCCGTGATGTCTGTAGAGACAGGTTTGGTAATGGCAACTCATGATGGACCAATCTGCATTCCTCTACACTGTCCCAAGCAAACACAAAACCGTTTTTAAATATTAAAATAACATTTTGAAACATTTCAAAACGTTTTTTAACATCTAAAAAAAATTGTGTTTGCAGCGTCAAGATGTATCACCTCAGCTGAAAACACACTTGAGGAAATCAAATGAAAGCAAAAATCTAAGCAGATGGGACAGTTATCTTTATACAAAAATTCTTCTGCAAACATTACGGCCTTGCCAGGACTGGAACCCCCATCAATACTCATTCTCTTGGACGAACACACAGCATCGCTATCGATTGCACCAAGGAGGCAGATAAAACCATGGGATTTTAGGACTGAATAAAGGCATACTCTCCAATTCTGAAACAGTGCACATCATACTTTGCTCACAGACAACCATCAACAGATCTAATTCACCAACAGGACTGCTGTTCCGAACCTTAACCTTGACCACAAGTACAATCACTTTAAACTATTCTTAACTGGTGGAAATTTGCAAATCTGTCCATCCTCACGATTACACCCAAGAGATCATCTAAATAGTTCCACCAAAAGAAACCATTAACTCCGAATGACTAGCCATCTCTTCATTCACTAAGCGTAGACTGAATCTTTACTGATATGAGCTACCAAGATGTGACAGCCCAGTAGGAAACCAACATATATTCGTTTTCCTTAGATTATCTAAGTGTATTAACTTGCTACTTCTATTATTCAATCAATGTTTTAGTCATTTCATATAGCGGAAACTGTTCAAACCAAACCAGACAGAAAACTCAGGATTTGGTCTAATTCTACAATTAAGCACACTCCATCACTGACAAAGATGACAGTGATTTTAATAGAAATTTTCTGATCTGCCTTTAACTGTTACCATAAGTTAAAATTGATCATCAAGATTCTTGACTTCATTTAAAACCAAGCTTATCCTACAAATTAAATCCATCTTTTCAAAACTCCCATTGGTTTCATTTCTTGCCTCTTTAAACCTTTAAATAGACATCTCTTCCATAATGAATTAAGTTTTCCTTTATTTGATCATAAACCAGATCATTGGTAATAAAATATCCCTGTGATGGGAGGGCACTACAGGTGTGTGACAGACATTTTTCTCACGTAGTGAGTATGAGCCCACTTTGCCCCAAAACTCATGCCCATGTCTATGAGTACTCCTTCACAGTCAAAATCAATTACATCAATAACTTCACACTGTGTACAGAGTCCAGGTGAAGTCACATGGTCAACTCTTCCTCTCTACAATGTCAACACTACTATACAAAGGTCACTCAGTGAATATTGTGCTCAACTATGTTTAGTTACAGAGTCCATGCATTATAGCTCATTTTACAAAGAAGCATTCTCATTGGTCATAAATGTGAACTCTTTAAGATATGAAAAAACAGTTTTTTACAGAATCATTTGACATATTTCTATTAAAAATTGCACAATCTTGTGCTTGTTTTATTTTGCAGTTGTTGTTTAGGTAGATTCATGTTTATTTTGAATGAAAATAATAGAACTATACTATTATTCTGCGT
This sequence comes from Ophiothrix spiculata, assembly GCA_000969725.1. Taxonomy (NCBI): domain Eukaryota; kingdom Metazoa; phylum Echinodermata; class Ophiuroidea; order Amphilepidida; family Ophiotrichidae; genus Ophiothrix; species Ophiothrix spiculata. Next base: position 58,902 of record JXSR01S009702.1, read on the forward strand.
AGGAATTTACTTGAGTAATAAATTGTGATTTGTGAATCGCCCCTGATATGAAATCACTGGGCAGGTTATTCATTTGGAAAGTTTGCTGACCTTATCATGTGTACAAATATCCATATCCTGCATGTCTCCAATCTGTGCAAATAAACTGCTATTCTTACTCTGTTGTCACTGAGCACCTATTAAATCTCTATTATTGTAATTTAATATACCGTTCTATTAAACCAACCTTCTTAAATTGTTTAATGAAAAGTTCAATGTGATGAGTAGGCCTACTTAGACGTTTGTTGGTTTTACTCTGGACCCCCGGTCTGGACCTTGAATGTGAATTTTAGTATTTATTTAAACGTTGTTTGGAACTATAACCATATCTATGAGAGGGTTTACATTATGTAACTCACTGGCTTTCACTAACATTTATTGGAAAACCTGGATCATTTTATCAACTACCTTGCGCATAGGTGCGCTGCGTGCTATTTGCTCTCTTAAAAAATACTGACTTATCCAGAACATTTCAAGTTTAGGCCCATTTCGCCAGTATGCAATTTTCAAGTCATCATACTGATATCTTATAAGCTTTTGGTCATAGAAAATTTGTAGCCCTACACAATTATACCAAAAATGTGTTTTATTAAAATAGCCTACATGAAATTTTAGACATTATCTTGGCCCCTCAGATTACTGGATAGGCCTTCACTAGCATTTGCATAATATATTTATACAAAAAAGGAATCTTTTCTCATGGAATATTGCATTTACAAAGTGCAAAATGATGAAAAGAGTTTCATTAAGAATTCATTGTTCATCCAATTGAAATGTTGAGAAATGTGGAGAATATAGTTTTTGCATTCCATTTCATGTTATGCGTTCAGCTTTCCAACATACAGATTTCAACAATAACCTCATTTTGTTTGAGATAGTAGTTTTAAGTCTGGTTGATATAGTTTGTTAGAAAACAACTGAAAACTAAGATCGATAACTTTACGAAAATGTGAAGTCTTTTAAATGAATAGATTATATGTCAGCGGAAACATATTTAAACGGCTATTACTTATAAATGAGCTTCCTCAAACAAGAGTTCATGAGCTGATGTATGGTAACAACAGCCCGGAACCTTTTTTTTTTAATGAGAACTTGTACTTGACACCTGATTGACGTGAGATTGTCCTTTTTAAGGACTATTCTTGTTCCATATAAAATCTCTTTAACAACCTATTTAAAATAATCTCTACTGTGTAATACAGCATGTTCATGCAACACATTAAGACATCTAGGTGGGGCATTTTTATCTTAGATTACTTCTTTTTCCTCTGAGATTCTTACATCCTCTTCAAAAGCCTCACACAGTAAGACAAACCTTCCTCTGCTACTCCGTGCTGTATCTTGAGATGGAATCAAATGTAACAGCAGAATTGATTCTTGTATTCCAGGGGGAGACACTCTATGCATATAAAGTCTTAATTGTTATTGACACAGCAGGATATAATGAATGTTTCCAATAAATTAATGTCATGCGTCATCAAGGTACACTTTATTTCATCTTGGAATCTTGAAAACTTTGCATCTTATATTCCCAATAGATATAATTGTATTAGCGCTTCCATTTTGTTTCTCATTACATTATAGTGTTTTGCTAAAGTATTAACAATTCTTGTATTTTTATTCCTAATAGAGAACTAGAGATTTTCTTCAATAGATCTTTATAAATAAAAATGGATCATGCTGTAACAATATCATTCACAATATTAATCATTGATAACAATAAAAGCGCTATCTGCTAAAATTAAAATCACCTCAGAAACTGAGAGGTGAATAGGCTCGTTTGTACTTGGATTCAAATTTGGAATCTCTCGCATCCAAAATTTATGCCCATAGAAAGCTACCTCTAAGTTGCAAGTCGGAAACCAAATGTTTTTGTCAAAATGCATAACCCCAACTTCATTTATGTTGTATTTTCATTTTTGTGACTCTTACAATTGAGATATATATAGTTAGATTTTAAAATTTAAAATTAAAAGTGTTGTTAACTGAAAAAATGAAACAAAACAGGTTGACATGAGAATACAAAACCATATTATGAATAGCAACACGGATGTACGTCACATTTCAGGCTTTGTCCAATCCAAAGTTAACTTTAATCAGGTTACAGATAGAGTTTCTGCTTTTGTTAGTTTTGTGTAAATTGAAGTTTGCGATGCTATTACTGACGTGATCGGAAAGTGATGAAACGTTTGCAGAGATGCACTGGTGATTGTAGCAATATGTGACAAGACAAATATTAGTTTAGGCTTATTTTCCCTTTTATAAAATCAAATATTATAAAAAGTGTTTCTATGGTGATCTGTAGACTGTTTCTTTATAGCATATTCAAAGTACACACTTTCCAGGAAATCTTGAAATCTGTAATTTTATATTTCAAAGCCATTTTGATGAGGTGATACAAACAAATATAGTTTGGTTATTTCTAGAAGACAAAACATGCGAAGGATACACCTTTGTTTTGGGCGGACATTTTATTTTGAATCGCCCGTGTCATAATACAAAATATGTATAGAGCAATAGACATTTACTATCTGATAATTGTTCCAAAATTTTAGAACATGAAAAAATTGCGTTTTCAAGATACACTAATATTTGTAAAATGACATTTTACATAGAAGTCAATGGACAAATGATTATAGAGGACGCTATAACCCTCTATCTTTAACTATTTTTAGACCTATTTTTGCCTCTAGCAAACAAACACCATTTTTTTGATTTCATGAAATTTACAGGATACTTCGTCAATGCATAGAGCTACCTTGTAATGGTTGTTTCATTTTATTACTCGGGCTAGTTTATTAAATGTCCTATATTAACCTGCTTAAGAAACAAGGGTGGATACCACAATTTATGACATGGATGTCTATTGGCCAGTCCAATCTGTTTTGTACATTAGATGTCAAAAACAGGGTCAAAAACCAAAGCATATTCAAAATAGTGAAATGGTCATCATTTAGTGAGTTTAGACAATTACATTTGGTCATTTGGTGATGCAATTGTTGTAACCTGCCAGGTCATAACAATGCTGTTGAAGCTGTAGGACCATTGCTTGGTCAATTTTACTATGCATGGAAAAATTGAAATATGCAAGAAAAAGCAACAAACTGTAATCACAGCTTGTTTATAGGTTTAACTTATAAACATAATTACTGTTGACAAACAATGATAAACCAGAAGGGAAATCAATGCCGATTTAAAGTTACATTTATATATGGCTTTATTTGTAAAAGAAACAGAAATAATCCGGTGCATGACACCTATATTGTGACAAGTTAAAATTGAAAAGGAACATAAAAGCAAACTAATTTTGAGATACTCTGACATACGGAGCCAAGACAGCTTAATGATCCGTATCCTTACATTGAGCATCATCAGCTAAGCTTAATTAGCAAGACACATTCCAGTACACTGGCAGCTGTATTCTGATCCAATTCTTGAGGCTAAACTGAAGATATTAATGGAGGAATTCAAAGCACGACAATGGTCTGTGCTAATATGATATGAATGCGTGATGGGTCAAAGTCTGACCAAATTTGAGGGATGCCCTGAGAAGGCCGTTGTATGAAATATGTGATATGATCACCAAGTGTCTTGTTTAAAATCACTTCTTTGCATGGAATATATACTGTACGATGATTCTATTCCTATTTCAAAATGAAACTCAGCATGATCAGGCACAGGTCAAAGTTACTTACTTCAGGAAAACAAAATGGAGGAAAATTGATCCAAATTACAAAATTGTTGGTTTCAAAGGAAATGTCCAAATTTGACCACGCATGTTTTTTATGGGTAGCTCAATCATGTTAAAAACAGATTCAACCAAGATTAACGATATGGGTCACTCCATCAGGTTGGGCGACAGGCCAAATATCCCAGTACCGGAGATATGAAGTGTGGCTTGATTTTAGTGGTGGCATATTCTCAAAATATTTTTGTTTTACCTTAAAGTACACATATAGAGCTTTCATTTGATACCAAACTTGTATACCTTTGAGAATATTTTCTTCAATATTTTTGGCATTTACGCGAAAAAAGTACCAAAATGTTCTACCATACCTTTCATACCTACATAACAACAAAAAAATCACTCTTTTACTTTTGAGTACACTAAGAGCAACTTTCTTTACTGTTATTTCATTTAAATCATTATGGCTATTCCTCAGGGCTATGTTGCTATATTAAAAATTTTAAGCACTTTGATGTACATATTTAATTGCATGTAAGTGATGTTGAAACAAATGACCAAAAAATTCAAATATTAGTGATAACTTATATGATTCAACTCAAAACTTGCTATATTCCAAAAATTTGAAGAGTAAAAAATATTTGATAAAAGTTGTCGACTCCTTGCATATGTGATGCGCTACATAAAAAGTTACAAGTTGTCGGTCGTGCAAATTTCGAGATACTGGTAAATTAAAACTTGCAAATTATAAAGGAAATAATAAGAACATTATTGTCACTAGTCATCATATCTTAATCATAACCTAAACTTCAATTTTCACAAGCAAGGTATCAATGAAAGCTTATATAAATCCCTTTCAAAATGATTTTAAAATCTGAATTTTGTTGAACTTGTACTTTTTGATATAACATATCTTATTGATATCTTAATAAAAAGTGCTCTTTGAACACTCCACATTGAGGAGGACTGTTATTTTGCTTTAGGAATGAATCCCAAATATGACAGTAATCTGTGCTAATTTGACATCAATGCGTGATGGGCCATGCCAGACTTGAACTGATGTTTAAGGTATCTTGCTTCCAGCAAACAGGATGAACATTCATCATTTCAACACCAAGTGTCAACATAAATCTCAAATATTTTACCTCAAGAAATCATTGCAAATCCCTAGTGCTTATAATTTAAAATTTGAGACAAGAAAATATTGTGACAATTGCTGGAATTTCAGATATGACAAGGGTCTGTGTTAATTTGACATCAGACCATGATACCCTGAAGACAGACTCTTGCTGAAATTTATAATTCAAAAGCATAAAATGGCCCTACATTGACCTTCCTGTCACCTGTAGGCATAAATTTCCACCTATAATTTCAATAGGATGTGTGACATAATGAATACTATCATTTAAAATTGTTTACTGAGATCTACAAATAAAAACACCACTTCTGGAACAACATCTAGAAACACTGGATCTCAGAACCTCACAACATCCACCCACTGATGAAGGGGCCAGTTTGGTTTTGAAATTATCTGGAAAAAACATTCTGGAGAGTGCAGTAGAAGTTTTAATCATCAAATTTATTATCAATACTGTTACCTTTAGATCTTTAAGTGGACCTTTTAGACACAACCCCTCCCTACAGATATAATACAACAGTTCAACACCTTGAAGTACAGAACTAATTTAAACACTTTTAAGAGCATGCATTTATTGTAAGGCCCGGTGCAAAGTCCTCTATCACATAGAATATTTTGCTTAGAATATTCTATGCTGACGGCAAAATGATCAGGTCATCAAATAAAACTGTGTGTTTTATTCGGTCACTACGTCATTTTTTCGTCAGCATAGAATATTCTAAGTAAAATATAGTGGAGTCTGCACCGGGCCTAAGAGTGCATTTTTGTCAAAAATTAATAAAGGAATCCATCAAACAGTGGTACCAATGTATCTTTCAAATGCATAATTTTAAACTCCTGCAAATGAAGAATTCAGTGCTTATCTTGATTCAGTTGGCCCAATGCTCAGTTAACACTAGGATTTTTTTTGTAGAAAAACTTTTTGTATCATCACAATTATTGTGTTAACAGATTTCGTGTTCAGATTCCATTGTATCATCAATATTCCCAATATCATCTGTTCCAGATCTCCAGGCTGCATCATGAGGATGAAATTCCATCTATTGCAAAGATCTGTGCTAATTTGACATCACTGCCGAGAGCCTTGAGTAAAAGGTTCACAGTATGGTCAGAGAGTTGTAATTAGATCATTTGACTTTTTTCCCAGTTGTACATAAAAGAAAAAAAAATACATCTCGCCATTAATAATTTCGTAAAGATCAAAAATGAGAGTAATTTTGAAAATAATCCGAATAAAACTGACTTAAGTCACAGCGCACAATCCATAAGTTGTGGAAACAGTTACATAACTGTTATATGAAAACTGAACTTAAGTGAGTCAACTACATTTATTTTTCCTCTAACCTTCACAGCAAAATCTTCTCCCTATACCAGGAATACAGTTAATTTAATTACATAACAAATTCAACATGTTTAGCGGAACAGGTGCATTTTAACGTAGTTCTAGACTTCAGTGGCGTAGCCAGGGGTGGGCAAGGTGGGCGAAATGCCCACCTCGGAATTTTTTGGGAGAAATTTTGGAGACCTGGGAGAAAAATAAAGGGGGCAGGAAATTGTCGTTTTTCCATAAAATTACGACAATTAAAGCTGAAAATTGCTAAAAATTAGGTTGAAAGCTTCATAAAGCACAATATTTGGCGGGTTTTCTTGAAAAACCCAGCCGAGTCGGCCCCTTGGAACCCCTGTAAAGTCGCTCGATAAAATCAATTGGAAAAATCTTCGGTGGTTTGCCCACCCCTGGAGAAAGGCCTGGCTACGCCACTGCTTCTAGTAATAAATCTTACATTTGAGTACTAATATTTTGATTGACTGACACATTATTTTCATAACAATCTTTCATGCTCTAGATCAAAGATTCTAGATAAATACACTTTGTGACGTAATTAAGCAAAATAATGACAGAAATACGCAGAAAATTGAGTCAGAAAATAGAGATGATTTTCAGCTGGCTAATTCCATGATCTTGTATCACATACATGAATTTTTCAAGTTCAATTCTGACATAAAAGTAATACTTGAGTTGAAAGTAAACATGTCAAAGTCTCAGGAACTACTTTTGTTTTTTCCATAAAGCAAGTAGAACTTATTTTATGACTGGTATAAGTTGGATGTTGCCTTAGTAACATTTTACCCTCAAATTTGCACCAAAAAGTGATTTGGTACTGAAACAGAGAAAAACATCTGAGGC
>JXSR01S009702.1:132097-148747 GCA_000969725.1 Ophiothrix spiculata
CAGGATGATATGACACACTTTATACGTGTCAAAAGTAGCAATGTATCAACAAGCAAAAGAGAATTGAATTTTAAATGGAAAATTCACCTGCTTATCTATTTCCTTAGTCAGAATATGACTATGAACAAATTATGTAACATAACCAGCCTCTAAGATGTCATATCCCAGGGCTTTTAGATGGAATTGCATTTTTCTGAATCTTGTCTCAAATGAGACATCTTTAAATTGATCATTCTTTTCAGATGTGCAAATAGGAAAATAACCTCACCTTTTTATGACACAAACAAATGCAGGTTTTATTTAAAGACAATATGTATCAATTTTGGGAAATAAAGATTACTGATGTTTAATATGCCACGTGATAAAGCTGTCATTTGAGTTTCCTATGAGCATACAAATTACCACATACTTAACCAATAATTACTACTTATTCAATGATTTGAATATATTGACAAAAAGGTTGTATCTCTAGTTTAATTTGCAAAAGAATCCATTTTAGGCAGCACCTATATATGTATTTTCTTGTTCTGTTTTCAAATTATTCACCTTCTTTTGTATCTCTTGTAGCAAATGAACACATAAACTTTAGTATTATTTTGCTCATTATATACAAACACACTGAAACCTATTTGTATTGCACAAGAGCTCTCCTAGTTGGATTTTTGCATGGTATTATTAATACAAACTTGAAAGCTGCAGCATTTTCTCAAAAATTGAGTGCACAGAATTCTTTACTGTAATCGGCATTAATCATCTTCCTCAAAATGCATTATAGGTTTAACAAAAAAGCCAGCTTATTTCCATTTCAACAACTAGAAATCGTGACTTTTGCAACAAAAACTTGTTAATAATTAACATTACGATTCACTTAGAAATATGCCAGCACTTGCATTTTCAAAGGTAATATCAACAAAATATGCTTTTTTCAACCTAACATTTTTAACAAATATTTTGCTAAGTAGAAGTAGAGCAATAATTTTGTTTGAGGTGGCTAAGCACACTTTACATGTTGAGTGTATGAATTCTAGTTGCAGTTTTAAAAAATCATCTACATAGTAGCTCCCTTTGTACCAATCAAAATCAAATTTACATCACACTTTAAAAAATCATAGTTTTCAAGAGAGTTAACCAGTCTTAAAAGCTTTTAACACTTGAAATACCTATACTTTGCAAATTCATCTCTGATCTATAATGCATAATGAATTAAAAATCTTTGGTGCTAAGATGGGGATCAAGTCATACGTCCTGAGAACTGCTATCAATTCCATATCTCTTACACTATACGGTACACTGACCTTAAATATTGTATTTTTCACAAAATTTGGTTAACCTAACTTTGATAAAAATATTTATGCTATTTTGAATCCTCCTGTAGAAAGATGCATACTGTTAAGACAAGAAAAAAAATAAGAACAATATATTTATGAACTTATAGAAGAAAAAACTAAAAAGACTTAATGGTATGTTCTGGGATATTTTGCACCCCACATAATAGAATTTGGAATGGCAATAGGTTTAATATGGATGGACGTAAAATGGTCTTACTTGTATTTGAAATAAAGTGAAGGGACTTGACCCACCTTTACGTTTTACACTAAAATAATTAAGGTCAATGTGCTTCAAATCCCGAGGTCAAATTCAATTAAGCTATAAAAGAAAAAGAAGATTGAAGTGATAGAGGATGACTTCATCCTCATTACCATACTCGCTTAAGATAGATAACCAAAGTGCACCAGGGGACCTGAGGCACTTCTTAACACCTTAACACCTTAGAGCAAGAGCACATTTTTCCTTAAAATTCAATAAAACAGATTATTTAGAGTCAAAATAGAGCAAATGTGGAAACTACAGCTAAGAGATTTGAGAGTTTGTTCAACTTAGCCTGATTAAGTACAAAAAGATACTTGAAACTTCAAAAATGTCCATCTTTGATGGCCAAGAAAGTCTAAATTAACCATTGGGTTAAAGTTACCATTGGGTTAAACCAAGGACTATTAACCATTGGGTCTGTACTAACCCAACCAAGAGTTCTTGGCAGTAAGAAAGATGTTTGCCAAATGTTTGAATCTTGATTTGGGGTATAGGTTTTTACCAAGATTATATATTACACAGCATAATTATACAGAAAAGTTAGAAATGTCTTAGAAAGTATGGACTATGAAAATGACACTGCAACAACAATGATATGAAAATTAATAACAAAATTATCAAATCCACACAATATCAAGGCATACAGTAACATGGCGATTCAAAAGAAATGATGCATTTAGTTATAATAACGAACCATATTCTTCTGCTGAAATTGTATTCTTTGATATCTATCCAAAGAAAAGATGCAAACAAAATCTTGAATATGTCAGATAAATTGCCTATAAGATTGATCATCACACCATTAACATGATAGAAAGAACTACTTAAGGAAATTTGTTGCACTATTACAGGAGTTCCACATCATTGGCCTGAAATAATAATGAACAGAAATATCCTCAAAAGAAGAAGGATCAAGCCACACTTTTCTTATTTCCAGAAAAATGCAAAGACAATTTGGCTATTGAAAAAGCATTTTGAACTTTTTGAAATGACTTGGATTCTCATCATTCTTATCATATATACTTTAAAATTCCAATATAGTACGCACCATGTTTTGCTCCTTGATTCGTTACCACAACACTAACAGATCTATTTCACTGAGCAGATGATAAAATGAAAGGTGCATTCTTCATCAATCAGAGGCCCCACATTTTGTCACATCTTATTACCACCGTATTAAAAGGAGGACACATTATAAAAACTGGGAAAATACATGCTGTACTTTAATAATAAAACCAGAGATCTGGAAAAGTCTCAAAATTGCTTGAATTGATGAACTCTCCTGTATGTTTTTACTATGAAAATTAAGATGACTGAAAATTCAAGTGAAAATATCTAATATTTCCTAAATTTGTGACTTGATCCTCTTTTCCCCGATATATAGCACTAGATACCTCATTTGTGACCGTCCATCCCAAACCAGCCGTAAATGCCACCTCTTATCATTTTAACTTTTTTGATTATTTGCAAATACCATGCTTTAAGAATTAAAATGACACCTTAATGAACGTCACACGATTTCCAGAAGTCAAGTTATAGTCCGTCAAAGGTTGTCAGAGTTCAAAGATCAGTAAGCACTATATATTCTGTTGATTGTCTTAAAAATATGCAGATTTATTTTACATTTCCTATCATTTTCTTAAAATGAAACTTTTCTGGCATCTGTTAAAAAATTCAATTTCAGTAAGTTACGACCTTGACATGTATTTTTACCAGTAGCACAAAATGAAGTTTCTGTCTTTACGGCTCATACGGGCTGGGCAGCCACATTTAATGTTATTCTGGGGTTAAAGTTTAACATGCTATCATGTACCAAGAATTCATTAAAGAACAATTTCACACACACAAGTGATCATCAATCTGGAGATTTGTTTATATGAAATGATAGGCTATCAGTTATGAACAACTCAGCTCTCCCTAATCAAGTGGTAAATGAACTCTGGAACTGCTAATAAGCTCTCTAAATTTAAAATGCTACGCTTAAAGGTGTAGGATCCGATCAAATCATTGTCCCCAAAGGTTCAACCAGAAGTGATATTATGTCAAATGAAAGCTCATATTTATCTGATTATAAATCCAAAATCTCACCTTCAAATTCTCTATAGTTTTAGAGACATGACATAAAATGTATAATTAATTGGTATAACTATTTTCTGTCACTCATCTCTTTCTTATTTAATAGCCTCATCTCTAGAGTTGCATACTTTCTTTTGTCACTTGAGGTGTAAACAGACGAAAACTTAAGGTTAAATCTCAAAAAATACATTTCAGATGCCAAGGTCAATTACTTAGAAATAAAAATCTAACACATGCATGTTGAAATAGGAATCTACACTATTAAGAAACCAATACCTCTAGCGATACATCATGACAGACAAACATTAAGTATAAAATTCCAATCTTGACTCTGTTTTCAAAATACCAATTTTATGATTCATTTAATTAAACCAAAAAGATAAGTGTAATCATCAGGAAAAAATATAAAATTTTGAATACAAGTAAGTTTAAAACTTTTAAATTATATCTGATTTACTTCAGTCTATACAGCATTATATAAGAACATGTTTTTTACACCAAGTTACTTGACCCCACACACCATTACATACCATGAAGTTGAAGCAGTAATGGTGGAGAAAGTATGTTGCACTTACTGGTTACTTCCTAACAGTCTTTGCCCAAGTTGTTTAAAGTGAAAGTTTTAAAAGAATCTGCTGTGAAAATGTAGGCAATGGGTTTGCATGCAGGGTAATAACAGGAACTATTAAGAGAATAATTTATTGATCAAAAAAATTCTTGGAATGGACATTTGCACTTATGATTTACTTAATGAGGTTTGTAGTTTGTACATGCTTAATGGATGTCTTATTCTCATTTAAATATCTTTCAAAGATTCTACTTTATCTTCATCATTGATGAATCTTATCAGATAATTTCATAATGCTGTTTTATAATGAAAAATAACATTTTCTAGGAAAGTTTAGAAGCATATTACAAAAGAGATTGGTGATCTTCTGGAGCTATTTGGAACACATGTCTCATACATCTAAAATATACAAAGATTACTTCCTATTATAAATTAAAAGCCACAACTTCATTACAAATTAGGCCTAAACATAAGTTTAATCCTAATTCTATTGACCAGGTCATTCTATATAGGTATGACACTAATGTTTTAAAAGAATCACTAAAAAGTACTAGAGAGAAAGACAAACTGATGCCTCCTGTCAATCTACTGCTAATTTCCTGATTTTCCTTTGCCAGGATGGGTGTGTTGATTTCAAAGATCTGTAGGCAGCAATTCATGCCAGTAAAGTTATTCTTTTTAATCAGTGTAAATGTCCGCAGTGTTAGTGCCCAGACCAGATTGGAGATATATTGAGTAGCACTAGCACTACAGCAATCTGGGGTATTTGCTTAAGATGTAAAGATTCATATAAATACACTAGAGAAATAGCACTTTTATAACCTTCAATGAACTTTTGGATCGGAAATAAAATTTTCCATGTGGTATGAAAGCTCTTAAAAGAAAAAGTGCAAACATTTTTCAAGAATTTTTTGAGATGTATATGACACAAAATGACTGTACTTTATTTGGTTTTGTTTATATATAAAATGAGTCACACTTAATGAGTTATAAGTTAACCTGATTTCAGTTATGCTTTAAAAACATTAAATACTCAATAAAAGAATTAAATAAAAACATGCATAAATAGAACGGAACATTCACAATGTGTAATATTTGCAAGCTCTAATTTTTCTTGCAACTAAACTCCATCATCGTACTATCTTATGGATCCATAGATTTGCTATAAATTGGCTCTGCGAGCTTACAAAAACTCATGCTGGTTATATCGCAGCAAGACAAAATAACAAATGATTTGCAGTACCACAGTTATTTCAAGACTACTCCTTAAAGCAATACTATAAGATTTTGATTAAAATTTGTTTAGAGTAAAAACAGCATAAAATGGAAGAATGTGACTATCTAAAGGCGTTTTCAAGTGTAGTTTGCGAAAAAAAATTGTTTTGCCACCCAAAAATTGATAAAAAGCACATGCATGCTTTTCTATACTAATACATGTGGAATTAAATTCGGGATCCCAAATTTAATTCAACAAATGGCCATAACAGAAAAGGTAAGCATATCTTTGAGCCAAATCATTTGGTGGGGTATTCATATCTACCAAAAACAAATCCAATAAGCCCAAAAAATCAAAAGTCATGGGTGACAGGGGGCGCTTCATTTTTAACACTAGTATTGCTTTAAATGTTTAAATTCTTACACCAGAAGAATGTATGCAGTTTGAAACCATCTTTTTAAAAACATGAAAAATTAATTCCAAAAGGGAAGCTCTTAACCAATTTTCTGCACCTTTACAGACTGGTGACAACTAACATTCTTTTAGCATGTTTAGTTATTGACCAAATAGCCAGAATTTGATGTGTTATTTCCCATCCGGTCAAGTTGCCATTGCCCTGTATATCTATTGGAGACCAATTGACATGTGACCATTATTGCCAATGGTCGATACAGAATGCATTTTCTCTTTGCACTCAATACAATATAGCTATCATTTTTGTATTTATTTATTTTGTTTATAACTTGCCGGCTTCACTCAATATTGTTGCCGGCTTCACTCAATATTGCAAGCTATATGTCAATTATGAAACGTACTGCACAAAATAGGTACATGAAACCTGTTGCCAATCAGATAGTTGTAAAGATTAGTTTTATTCTGTGTGAAAGCCTATCTTCATATTTCTTGCGTCTATCTATCTATCAATGTAATCCAATCCTGAAGCGGTAAGTACTCGGCAAGTTTCTGTAATCGACAGTCAGAAACCCAACCCAGTCTATCCACTTCTACTATTCATTCCACATCACGTTCAATCTTTTACACACTATATCAATATTCCATCTTCAATTTTCTTGTTGAGTGACCTGTACATATGAACCATATCTTTTATAAAGTTTTTCTTGAATAAGACCAAACTGGGAACTGATGAATAAAATTATTAAAATTGTCAAATTTCAGACATAAAAAAAAAATGTATTTTGCCTAATTGATTAATTACGTAAAAGGTTTGTAACTGCACAAACTTTTGCTATTTGATGTTATTAGAAATTAACAGACATTTTGAACAATATATATAAGTCTTGATATTTTTTCATTCATCCAATTTCTTCTTTTATGATGAAATGCCAAAATCTCATTTTATCATCTTTTTCATGTCAGATATTTAAGATTGTTGTAATTCAAAGTTCAACATTTTAGGTCAAAATGTGTGTTTTTCATAAATCACAAGATTTCTCCCTTTTATATTTTCAATTGCCTTCATATATAAGGCTTAATCCATTTAAATCTGACTGTCTATCAAAAACTAACAGAAATATGCAAACAAATATATTATTTTATAAATGGCAAATTACAGTAATCAAAATTCTATCAGCCATGTATCACTAACCCCTAGATTTAGAAATCGCCTCATTTTTTAATCTAGCAGGAAAACATCACTTAACCTATAGGGTACACTGTGGCATTAAAGAACAATTTCCCCTCCAGCCTTCCAAAACACATCTTATATTCACTCCTTTACAGCACCTAAAATTTGAATGTAAAAACACCCCCTAGAATGCACAAATTCCTCTAAAATAACAACATGGAAGAATTACCCAGAGAACAGTGCAAACATTACACTATCCCGAGGCAGACAGACCTATCTTCTTGAATTAGATGAGAAACTTAGGCACGTAGAGCTAGAATCACTAGAAAAGCATTGAGCAATACATTACACACGGCACGCCAATTTTAGCAATGTTATTCTTCCTTTGTGCTAAGGAAATCATACATTGATTTAACCATTTAATATATTATTATATCGAGGTTACATCCATTTGTGAGAATTGATTTTGCCATCTTCACAGCACATTTATTCGCCAGGCGTGTTTATAAACCAGGTAAAGATGAGCATGCTTAGCAGGAAATTGAACTTTTAGAGTGCTTAATTCAGCAGGGCACGAGCCAACCAATGTTATTAGTGATGCAATTCTTGACTAAGATATTAATTAGAATAATTGCATTCCAATCCAAGTCTCAGCCATGTTTATCGGAATTTTTGTAGTTTGAATTTCTTTTTTTCCTGATCAATAAATAAAATGCTTTTTATCAATATGCAGAAAGGTTAAAAAGATGATGGAATTTGGACATACTACTAGTAATTCAACTTTGCAAAAATTAATTGTGTGTCATGAAGAAATATTTGCTATAGAATTTTTGATTTGAATAAAAACCAAAATTACAATTTTCCCTGGTCATTCTTTGTCTTTTAGTTTTTCTGAAAGAATTGTTTTGTAAAAATTATATTGAAACAGCATATAGGGCCTAATTAGATAAGTGTTTCTATTGAGAGATTTTTTGTTTCTTGGGTACATTATGGCAATGACGCAGTGTAGGTCGCAGTGTTATTTATTACCCATGAAAACAAGCTTTAAAGTTTAGTAAGAAAATAAACAAACAAACAACAAATTTTTAATTTCATTTTGTTTTTGTTTTGCTTTTTGCCTAATGATAAGGCTAAAAAAATTGCGAGAGGGTAAAAAAATGGCAGTCATACCTGGACAACAGAAACTATTAGGCCTTACTGATTGTTTTAATAAGGCGAAATCATACTCGGCCTCCAAACAAAATTTTTCCTACCAAACATTTGGTTGTGACGTCACCAAATATTTGCCATCGAACTTAAAGTATGAACGGGTAGCAAACATTTGGTCCAATGTATATGGCAATTCAATAGCATGTGCAATCTAGCGCGAAATTTTATTTGGTCTCAACTCGGTGTTGACGTTATTTTGTTTGGGGTCACTCGTCATTTTGACGTCACGACCAAATAAATGGCACGACCAAATGTTTGGTAGCGAAAAATTTGTTTGGAGGCCGAGTATGTTTTTGGCTTTACTGGTATGAATTTATCTTTGTCACTATTGCTGCAGTCTAACTTTGCCTAATGATTTACCAATCTTATAGAAATACCATATCCACTCGTTCAATTCAACCATTGATATTCTCAATGTACATCGCCTTTTTATGCCAGTGTGCCAAAAATGTTTAAATACTTCATGCAATACAGTATAGATGACATCATCACATCATTCTGTGACATCATCCAGCTACAACTAGCGTCAAGGTCCAGAACATCACAACCGAGCTAAAGGGTGATAGTATTAAGATATAAATAGAAATTAAGCCAAGTCATTGACAACTTTCAGCCTAAAGCAGACACTTGTCATGAAGTGTGACAGATGCCCTCTAGATGTGTGGATATCATATGACCTATGACCTGAAATGGGATTAGTGTCAACCATTGTTCTGGTTGAAGTTCTGATTGATTCCAGACTAGATAGGAAGAAGCCAAGATGATTCAATCCTACATAATTATTTCTGCGTAATCTTAAATCTGGCTTTAGGACTACTATGTAACTAGACATGATGCCGTCATTAAAGTGCTGGTGACATATAAGATTCAAATTATCCTCTTTTTCAAAGTAGATGAAGTTGTCCTTTGTTTTGATAAAACCCTCGATGTTAGAATCTATGACATAAAACATGTATCATGGAATTGTTGCTCACAAATTCTTTTCCATATCCTATCACATTTTAAAAATAAGCTAATGTTAAAATGGTTCACATTTTATCACATTTTTAATCAAAGAAACACTTCACATTTCAGGTCAAATATTTAAAAGAACAACCATTTTTATCCAGATGGATCAACTTTCATATCAAATTTTTCAAATGGTTCACATTTTATGACAAATTTGTAAAAGTTAAAATAAAATATTTTCAGTACAATGATGAACAAATTGTTAATCAACCAACAGTGAGATTTGTTTACCAGACTATTTCTCCAGTAAGGATGTCCTAAGTGAAGCAATTATCACCCATGACAGGTAAACTCTTGTGATGTATAGACACCTAGCAGGCCTTGTCATATTAGGTTCCATATCACTGTCAAGCTAGACCAGGCTTGGCATGTGTTCTGACTACATGCAGGTAATCTAAACCACCTAGAGCCCAGCCTTGCTTACATAGTGAGCTATACATGTACATCCAACTACAGAGATGGGCATTTACATTGATTGTATACTTAGAACACGTTTGGAATGGCAGAACGTTTCCTACGTGTTTTCCACCTTGCAGTGTTTTTATAGCGTCTTGAATTGCATGCGCTGTTAAGATGCCTTCCTACATGCAATGTTTTAACAATTGACTGTGTGTGTCTTGAGTTGTTTTGGAAAGATGTATAGAATGGATAAAACGTGTTGATCCTTGAGGTAAAAATGCACTATAAACAGATGCAGTGATTCCACCCTACAACAATTTTTTGTGATAATGAAGAATATTGTGTCCAACTTCCATGAAAATTGACGGACTGATAACTTACAAAACCAAACTTCCCCACAAAATTCACACTTCAGATCCTTTTTATGATCATCGCTTATGCCTGCCTAGACCCATGTTATCGGATATCCACATGATATGCTTAGTGAAAATGGTAAAATTTCACAATCTTGATTTTTTTCATATATTAAGTCATAGTCCTCTAAAAGCTCTGATGACAAACACCTTTATTTTCTACTTTAACTGCACCAGAATTTTGTTATTTGCTTCATCAAAAACTCATCAAACCTAATGTAACATCCAGATGTCACAATTAAAGTCGAATGTAGCATACCAATATCATAATCAGTGTGCACTTTAAGCTTACATAGATATTCTGGCAAAATGAGACATAATCAGATCAGACAGCCATAAAAAATAATATGTTTGCTGTTTGTGATTTTTAACATTAAGAAAATGTTAAAACAGTTTTAAAATACTTCAGGATGCATAAAACAAGGTACCTTAGCAGTGAGTGAGTTTAATTGGATGGACGAGAGCAATGTATGGTTGTAAAATGTGCATGCAACTGGTGTTGTTGAATGATAACCAATAGAGGGCAGTAATTCAATCTAGGATACAACCGTTTTCTATTTGCTTTACTATGACAACCCAAAATTGACTTGATTGATAGATTCAGGACTGTATTAGTCAAACTTTAACAAAATATTATTATTGCATATACTGCTTAAAGAATTAGAAAGAGACTAAATTCCTAGATTAAGTGCAATGAGGTACGGGCAAATAAATTAACTACATTTTAAAGGCAAAAACAGAGGTGTTTTGAACAACTAAACAGCTAATGAAGCTACCACCAGCAGCAGGTATTTTGCATAGTTTTAATCTTGAACACACTGAAAGTGAAACTCCAAAGTTAACGTGGGTTTTAACCTTGATCAGCAGTATGGACATTATAAATATTGTAGTTCCAATTGAGCACTTCTTCCTCCCTGATTATTAATTAAAGATCACATGAACCCTACAAGTAAGACTTGATGATGATACTAAGGGCCAAAACATAGTCCGCTTTCAAACACAATTTTCGCTACCAAACATTTGGCCGTGATGTCAAAATGATAAAATAACTTCAACACCGAGTTGAGATCAAATAAAATTTTGCGCTAAATTGCACATGTGTTGAATTGCCATAATAGGCCTACATTGCCTCAAATGATTGTTACCGGTTTATAATTTTAATTCGATCGCAAATATTTGGTGACGTCACAACCAAATGTTTGGTGGCAAAAATTTTGTTTGAAGGCCCACTATGGTTTGGCCCTAACTTTTGTGAAATATGGTTTCTCTATTTTTTTTATAAATTTATACTAGCTCAATGGCTACAACATCATGCAAGAGCAAGCTGTAAGTTGTAGTTCTACAACTACTTACCGATAAATTGGTTATATTTCCTGGAGGGTTGTATTAACTCCAATAAGAAGCTTCCATTTTCATTTATCAAAAATCTGAAAAAAAAAGAAAGAAAATACAGATAAACTTGAGTATCAAATTACCTTTAATGATAAATATATTTGGGAGTACATACATATTTTGATTCCAATAAAAATAGAAAAATCAGTTATATTTCTATTTGATATCATTAAAGTGGTGAGAAAATTGTCTTAAATCTGTCACTGACGTTAATCATTACTAAGACATGAAGCAGTTCTCTTGTTCGATTGTTAGACTAAATTTCTGTGCCTTAATCAGATTTCTGGTAAATTGCTTCCTAATCAAGAATACCGATAGACAAGAGAAGATATCAAGTGTATCCCATCATGCATTGCTTCCTGTGGGATGGTTTGTATAGGAAATTAGTGAGTAGTTAGTAATGAAATGCCCCAAAATCAATATTAGCTGTTGTAATTTTGCATTTAGGCATGTTTCATCACTAACTACTCACATGACTTCCTGTACAAGATTTCCCATATGAAGCAATGCATTATGGGATACACTTGATATCTTCTTTTCCAATAGACACTGGAATGACAACACATTAATTATAGGCATGTACTCCTCTGCCCTGGAGGGTGGTTAATGATGGCACGGATCAGACAGGAAATTACTTCCTGGGTTTTATCGGCTAAATTAGTCAACATGAACTCATTTAAAAGTAGCTAGATTAGTAGGTTCTTAAACTGATTTCTATTACTAGATGTGATTTTTTTTGCTTACGAATAAATCAGGGTCTTCAACAGGTAATTTTATCTAAACAAATGTATTGATATAATAATGCACCTATCACTTGTAACTCCGGCCCCCGGGTACCCGGGTGCTAGTGGGGAATGCGCCTGAGCTCGTTCATCACAATTTGACGAGTCCCCGCCTAACACTCCGCCGACTTCCCCGTAGGGTGGGGCATCCTCAAATCTGAGTCACCGACGAAGTCCCTGCCCCATACCACAGGGAAAGGGATCAAATTTCATAGATTTACGTCCCGGTCAAATTCCCCGCCTAAATGGTCACCATCGAGCTACTGCCGCATCCACACACATGTTCCCCGCCTGGCGGGGACATCAGCATGCACAACTTCCCCGCACGAGCATGACGAGTTCCCCGCTAGTGCCCGGGTACCCGGGGGCCGGAATTACAAGAGATAGGTGCATAAATGATGCACAAGTGGGTTAACCAAATTATATAAATTGGTATAGTCTTAGTCTTAGGTCTGTAGGCACAAACAGGGACTAAAGTTAATCTTGGACTAAGTGAAATTTGATTCATTGAAAAATAACACATGTTTAAATCTGTAAGAATTTAATGTCCTTGCATAAAGGTATACGCTGAATTTTCTGTAATTGGGCCATTCTTCTGTTTTGGAACACTATTTTTTTTAAAAAGAACAAATATTGGTTTATTCCAGGAACAACTAAGTTAGTCGTGGACTTTAAAAAAAATTGTTCTAAAAATAATTGTGATGTTCTAAAACAGATAAAATGAATCAAATAGTAAATGTTTCAGTTCAAGAACATATATTATTGTTAAATTTCTCTCAAACTTTGTAATTTTTCAAAATTTGTAATTTCACTCAGTCCGGTACAAAGTTTGGTCCTGTTGCGTGCATATGGACTTTAATGTTATATCAAACTAATATCCGTATCTGACTGTTTTGATGACATCAGCTGAAAGCATTTATCGTTATACTTCCTAGTACATTCAAGGATTCCTTATTGCAAGAAAAAAAGAGCTGATTCAAGAACCTGATTACTTTGAGGAAATAAAACTACTGTTACCATGTTAACATTATACCATGGTTATTTTCTATGCAAATAAACTACCACTATTTACTGCACTTAAAAATCCATCAGTTTAATGGAAACTGATCAGAAAAATGAGTTAAGATTGGTCCCATCTCTTGGTTCCATCAATACATCAAGAAGTTGATTCTCAAAACAATACGCCGGGACAGTTGTGACGTCATAATTTATTCAAATCGCCCAGCACGTGCGTTTTGGACCAAAACAAATGATCGTGTCACTAATCATACGTATTAACACAATAGGCACATGTAAACATACAATTCAGACTGATTTTTCTCGGTTGTAAGTAAAAAATAACGCCAGGGGTCCCTTCGTGGCTTGTAATCACAACCTTGAGCATAATAGGCAGGCATGTTTTCCCTTATTTTTGTTTTAGACGAAAGTTATGGTATAAAATCTCCATAGACTTAACGTGTGGCAAAATTGGCCACACCGTTTGTTTGGGTCCAAAACGCACGTGTTGCGTGATGTGCATAAATTATGACATCACAACTGTCCCGGCGTATTGTCAGTGTCTGTGGATCTTTACTCTCATTAAAATGTCAGTGGAAATAACTGATGACACTTGAGCTTCAAGTGAAGTCTTCATATTCAAGGATCTAGGAAAAGATGTTTTATATTTTTATAATTTAGACATGTGCACCATTTTGTTCAAAACTGATTGAAAAAACCCGTAACTCCAAATAATGAAATTCTATACACACAACTTGTGGTTAGTATTGTCTTAACACACAAATTACTAAATTTTGAATTTTTGGCTTGTAAAAATCACATTTTTATGAAATGATTAATGAAGTAATACTGACTTTTTTTTTATATCTATGGCTTGTAAACATGAAGTAAACAGTTGGATTGAATTTGACCAGGGATGTGGGACCTACTCCCACATCCCTGATTTGACATAGGTGGAGACCACCCATTGAAGCAATTATGTTAATGAGTTGTACTGCTTCGCTACAGTTCATCATGTGAGTGCAGAAAGCCGTATCTGCAATGGCTGCCATATGTTATATCTATTTAACAACTTGTCACCAAAATATGAAAAATCTCTCAAATTTCCAAGCCATACGTCAGGGGCTCTTGAAATAGATCTTCACCATCACCGGAAGAACCATTTCAAAAGCCACCTACCTACATGTAGACGGAACATGGTATAATTATGTGCAATTCAAATTTATGAAAATGGCAGCTATTGCAGATATGACTTTCTTGCATTTACTTGACGACTATTGCGAACTGCCAAAGACATGATTGTCTGCCACAGCTGCATATTGAAAAACTGCCACCTACTTCAGGTGACAATGAAATGAATTAAATAATCTTGAAAGATTTGTCTTTTCTTAAATACAAATTTATGTATTATTAGATATTTATAAAACTTAATAAAATATTTAGTCTTTGGAAAAAAGCTAGTAAAAGTAGGGGAAATCTCAACATAAAATGAAAAAATAAATATGCAAATTTTGAACTTAGAAGTAGGTCGCTGCACATCAAGCTTCAAACATCAATTGATTAGTTGATAAACATGCACAACATGAAAACAAAATTATTCATATCTATGACCTGATTTCTAGCAAAACAAATCAACCTATATTTTTGCCAGTATACAAAATCCAACTGCCATCATGTCTCCATAACAAACTTAAAAGTGAACAGCATATTTTCATGTAAATTTGTCACCCCAGATAGCAAATTTTTCAAGTAATATATATAACCTTACAATGGTGAATTATACCATTTTATGGAATATCAAGCAGACCTTGATTGTTTTACTTTAAACATTTCTATTCAACCCTTTTCAATGTTTACATGACTTTAAATATGAATTTTATACAATTTATTGATATAATTTAAATGTAGGAATATCCAACATTTGATTATTTTACACAATATGAGACTGTCCATTTCAAACGAGCCGTAAATGCATCAAGCTTCTTTTTGCACTACAGGTGAAAACACGTTGCAAGGTCGTAATTTGCCGGAATTGATTTTTGACAGATCACAATCCTTGTGCTTACTTCAAAACACCAGAAACATCAAGAAAATATTAAGAAATATGAAATATATCTGTAATTTTAAGGACAATCAACAGAACATACAGGGTTTACTGATCTTTGAACGTATTTATCTCAGTTAGGCCATATTTATACGTTTTTGTGAGTGACCACATAATTGTGTCATATGTTTTCAGCAAGCATCCGCTAATTATTCAATATCTATTCTAATTTACATTACAACGCATATTTGAGGAGGAGAAATATATATTTTATATGATCAATAGATAAATAATCCCAAAATATCAAGTTCAAGTTTATTTATATATATGGAGTAGTTATTGATTTCCCATCATCAAACCTGTATCATAATTAGAAAATACATTGGAAGCTATTGGAAATGTTTAAAGAGCGAATACTTGTCACACCATATATATTATTGCCCATGAAAAAGTAAAAAAAACAGCCCTTATACATTTTACTCCCTGACAACCTTTGACGGACCATAACTTGACTTCTGGAAATCAAGTGAAGTTCATTGAGGTGTCATTTTAATCCTTACAGCAATATTGGTCTTTGTCAATATTTAAAAACAGTGAAAATGACAATATGCTGCTATATGGTCACTATGTAAAAATGTTACATAATTTGTGTAAAAATTCCTAATTGCAAAACTGAAGCACACAATTTTATCATATTCTTATGTAAGATGGATAAAGTTAAATAAATAAATAAAATAATAAAAAGAATCATTAGCAACATTTTCATCACTAGGTTTTATTTTTTGGTATAAGACGTAAAAAAAAAATTGATGTGTTGCCCTCACCCGCCCGGTCGTAAATTTCGAAATTCTACGACCGGCATTTTTATTTTTATTTTTTATTTTGTACACGCTTGTTGTAATTGCTTTGATATTTACGTGTTTTTCGCCTTGAAATGCAGTAAATACTTCGGCGACTCGACGGACATGTTTTTGTTTTGGAAGACTCTATTCGCAGAATCGTACTGCGAATAAATTCGCAGTATTGGACTGTGAATAAGAAGATGCCGATATGGGACTGTGAATAAGAAGATACCGATGCTACACCAACATAACAATTTGCAGTATCTGCAGTACTGCGAATAGAAGACGAGCTGTCTCTTATTCGCAGTACGATACTGCAAATTGGTTAGTTTTTAGCTAGTCTCTTGTAATACTTGAAATCCTCGATCGCGAAACTACTAGTATGCGTGCAGATACGTAAAAGTCTAGCACTCTCTGTGCAGAGGTCAGCGATCAGAAGTCATCAAGTCATCTTTTTCGTATGTATATTCAAAAAAAAAAATCAAAATTCTTGAATTGGAATGAAATAAATGGAACCGGAAGGTGTGCTA
>JXSR01S009702.1:170261-181123 GCA_000969725.1 Ophiothrix spiculata
AAAAACTGCTCATATGGTCAAATAAAAAAGCTGATTTTTTGCTTGAAATCAAAAGAGGTTTAGTTTTCACTGGAATGAGCCATTTACAAGTATTTGCGATTCTTTACCAACTTTAATTTTTTACGCCGGTGCAAAAAATGTTTCTAGTTTCAAATTTTAAAAAGATCTTGTTTCTACACCTGTGATGGGTAAACAAATCATTTTTGATGACATTTTTTCTCTTTTAATATGTATTAAATTATATACAGGAGATTTTAATGTGGTAAATCTATCTGAGGTACAAAGTTAGGATTTAGAAAACACAGGATAGTCACACCACCATCACAGAATGATATATTGTAAATTAATTCTGTCTCAATTTGAGCCATTTCTGTGTAATTTGTTGTACTTTTTTGGATATACTACACTTTTAAGCTTTATTTAGAGCATTTCCATAAGTGTTTCAGTGGAATCTAGGCTAGTCCCTTTAAGTAGAATATTCTGTGTACATTACTTTCTACTGGCATTCTTTTTTGTTAAGCTCTAACAGCTATAGTAAGAGGAAAAGTTGAGCGATGTTTTGTAAAGCAACTCACTTGTAAATAAAATTCAGGAAGACATATTAAAGCTACATGACCTACATTTAAGGAAATCAGCATTCACAGAGAAATCCTCTTTGTATCACATGATTTACATGCAGGTGAGATGTGATCAACAGATTACTGGTGATATCACAAAATCAACACTTGGTAAACCTTTGATGTAAATTCTTATACACAACAAAGGTCCTACTGCATAACATGCTGCAGGCATATAATTTTTTTCATTTTCAACATAGGAATTTTACTTTGTATTTTTAAGTACTCTTGACCTTCAGGTCTTAAAAAACCTTACCCCTAAGCCTACAGAACTTTGATTAAACAGCATATCACGATCATCCCACTTAATTTAGACTCATGAATCCCAAATAAAATGCTCTTCAAATAAAATGTTCTTGTAATTACTAGTTCACAGTTTTAAGACCATTCCAAAGAGATAAACCTTCGCAACATTTTATTACATTAGCTCTAATGCGAATGAGGGCAATTAAGTATGACTTGTGTGTAGATCTCTTTTAATCTGGACACACAATATTCTATTGAAAATAAAAATAGGAAACCAAAATGAACTTTCTCTGATTGTACCAAGCTTGCATCTAAGAATAGCAAACTGCTTGTAATATTGTTTTATCATTTTGAAATCACCTTTCATTGTTTAGCTGATTAGTAAGAAAAAAGTTAAAGCAAAATTAATTAATGTCTTTTCCAGATATCATGAGAAAGACATGTGCTTTATTATTATCAAGATCATTAGAGTAGGGTGTTCTTAATATTGTTCAGCATATCAGCATCTTTTTAAAAGTTCAGAATACTGAAAAAGCTAAAAGATTGTATTACAAAAATTGCACCTTAAAGTAGATTTAAAGCAGATCAAACTGCTATCATGTCTGTTGACATCATACTTCATACAGATGTCTTTAACACATGTCATCATCATCATTACCCAAGATAATTAGAGTTGGATGTTTTAAATATGTCTTCCTCATCTTTTCAAAATTTGAAAAAAATATGAATAGGAATATTACAGAAGCATTGTGAAATATTGAATGAAATTTTTGTTCCACTTATACTGATCGAAAGACATCCTATATTCATTTTTGTGCTGTATGATCTGCTCATTGTAGCATATTTGTGATGGCTCACCCCGAAAGGGGGGACTTTGCAGATGATATCGATTTTGATTTTATCATTCTGTTATAGCATTTTCTAAGCTTTACAATGACACCTTACTTGTTGAAATTGATCAAAGCAATCAAATTTTACAACAGAAATTCTTATTATTTTCTTTATTTTTTTCTGCCTATTTTTCGCCATTTTCTCAAAAAAGTGCTTTTCGGGGTGCATCATCACATTTGATGTATACTTATAGATATGTTACAATGAGCAACATGTGGGCCCGACTGACAACAGCATCCTCATGTCGTGGCATCCCACATGTGTGACATTAACATTCGCTGTAAATGACTACAGGGAATTTTTCTGACTTGTTCCCCCAATACTTCAGGAAGTCAATAATTATAACAATCTTCTGTCTGTACCTCTTCACTCTAAAAACAACAAAATGGTAGCAACGAAGGCGGCTGTCAATTTTACACAATTGAATTATGTTTTACTTGAAGTTACAAATGAAAAATAGAAAGGTTGAATTATGAATACAACATCACTTTCAAGGAGGGGTCCCATTAAATTCAGTTTAAAGTTTCTATCTACAAATATAGAATTAAACAGGAATGTAGATTATATGTATGAGAATAAATACTTGTTTCACAAGAAATTAACAAACAATCAAGTGGGTACATATAAAATCATTTCAAACCAAAACTGAAAGGCAGCTATTATGACAATCACATCCTGATATGGCAATAAGTGAATTCAAAATAAAATGTTTGTAACCTTATTCTCTCAAACCAAAACAGACATTGCAAATTAGATTGCTGCTCTATATGTAATTTTAGTCAATGTATATATTACATCTCCTTCTGCAACTCAGACATTAGCTAACTTATGGCATTTGCTACCAAAATTTGAACAAATCAAGAGAAAGTCTGTCTAATTTTGAAACATTAGAATTAATAAGTTTATAAAGGTTTCACAATGATTAATTCGCTTATTTGCACACACTTTTGTCATCACATGCTTTAAAATCGAACACATATGCAAAATCAAGCAATATAGTTCTTAATCGGTTTTATTTTTAAAAGATTCCTTTAAGTACAAACAGGAACTATTTAAGTTTTCATTAGGAAGTTTCCTAAAAGTGAAGTGTTTTGCAGTGCCTGCATTTGACTCTGCTACTTGAATTTCTTCTTCCTTTTTGTAATACCCTACTGATCTTGGTTCCTGAGTCTGGAAGTTCATGTTTTATCCATTCCCTTCCTAATGCTTCTAGCTTTCCACTATTTAAAGTCTAGAATCAATTACACAAAATATCTTAAAATTAACTTTTGTTTTAAACTTGACTAAAAACAAATCAATTTTCAAATGTTATACTACATTTTATTTTTCTACAGATATCCGTTTGAATGGCTTGAGTTCCACTCAGTGTTATTTTAGGACATGTTTATTGTTTATTTCAAATGTGATGAAGTTCAATGCATTTTCGTACATAGGAATAGAGTAAAGGTTCCAGCAAAATTTAATTGATATAAAACATTCTCTTTAAGAGCAAACTGAAATAGGACAGAGTTTGGCAGGAATCATTCTTCATGGAGCAGGACAGCTAGGTAATTAGTTAAATCCCATTCCAGAGATGCTTTTTCCATGAAAAAAAAACTTATTTAGTGACACAAACTCAATAACAGCAAATTTCAGTAATTTCAAAAATTGAAAAGAAAAAAGTTTCTATAAATACTTTACTTTTGAACTTTTATATTTCTACTTCTGCTTTTCCAATTTTTCCCTTTTTAAAATCCTCTCTTTTCCTAGGTCTGATACACTTAAATGGTTTGGTTTCTACATCTTTTTCAGCTAACTTTGTAGATGAGTAAAAAGGAATATAAAATAAACCAATAGACAAACACTGTATTATACAAAAGCTACTTGATAAAAAACCGCTTAGAGGATGAATAGAAGTTGAATTAACAAGACAAATTAACAAGATATTGTTGTATTCTGGCAATAGAATAGCAATTTGACCGAGAATGCGGCTCTGAAGCCAGTCAAGCGCTATTACTTGAGTACGCACAATTTGGTCAAAATTTAAGATGCGTATTACATTGTAGTCAAATAATTGTAGCACGCGATCAGACCACAGAGCTTGGTCACTAGATTGCACAGCGTTGGTCCAGGTGTGATGTCCTTGCCACCAACATGTTGCATTCTCCTAACTTAGTCCAATTTTAAGAGTGCAAATATACTTGTTTCCTATCTTTATTTCTTTAATCTATAAATCTATAGATATTATTTTCATCAAACATAGACAAGATATTTAAAGGAACAAACCATCTGAAGCAATTCTGTACACTGCAATGAATTAAAAACAGCTGTCTGTTTGTTCAAGGGTCATGCAAATAATTTTCTTTTCATTGCACCATCTACAATGAACAATATTGGATGGATAAAGTAATTTTGTTTGAGCCAGGTGTACTGACCTCTTTGTTATCCCTTTAGGGTGGATGCAAATTCACAATAACAATAAAACCTGTGACTTCAAATGTGACCGTCTATCCCAAACAAGCCGTAAATGCCACCTCTTTGTCATTTTCATTTTTTAAGCATGGTCCGTAAAAGTTTGTCAGGAAGTAAAAAGTAAAACTGATATAAACACATTTAAAGATCAGTAAGCCCTATATTTTCTGATGATTGTCTTAAAGATATGCAGATTCATTTCATATTTCCTATAATTTTCTTGAAATGAAACTTTGCTGGTATTGTGTATCTGTCAAAAGGTCAATTTCGGCAAATTACAACCTTGACATGTATTTTCACCTGTAGCACCAAATGAAGTTTCTGGCATTTACGGCTCATACTGGCTGGACAGCCACAAATGACTTCCTAGCAATATTATCAGGAGGGTGATCATATATATTACCAACAGCGATATTGTAAATAAACACCTTTCCATTGAGTTTTGACTAAGACTAATGATTATTTCAAAAATGTCGCAATGGTGTTTTTTAAGTGCATAAGTATGACTTTGCCATCTAAAAACACCATGACATTACAGTTACAATTTGTAATTACCCAAAACATAATAATGCATTCATTCAACCTAGTAGTAGTAGTAACCCAAGATTTTAAATCTGGTTTTATCCCCGTCACAGGGCCAGCAGGAGGGCCAGATTCACTTTACACTCACGGCAACCGCCCTCATTCCCTCCCTCCACCTCCCCCTAACCCAACCCTCTTATTCTCCTCCTCCACCACCTGCATCCTCCAAGTCTTCTTTTGTCGCCCTCTCCTCCTGAAACCACCCACCACAAACTCAAGGACCCGTCTAAGAACATGCCCTTCATCCTTCCTCAGCACATGCCCATACCAACGAACACTATTAGCCTTCGCCAAACTGTCCACTGCTTCATCCGCACCCAACATCTGCATCAAGTCCTTAGTTGTCTTCCTATCCCTCAACTTCAAACCACACATCCATCTCATCATTGCTCTCTCCGCCCTCCTCAAAATTCCCATCTCATTTTTGCCCACACACCACATGTCGCTGCAATACAACATCACCGATCTCACACAGCTCTTATACACCTAACCAATTACAAAGCAAGAATCCAAAGTACATAGGGTGGAATATTGCACATTGCACTCCACATGCTCAGTTCCAGGCTGTATGAAGTGCATTTTGTGTGTAAGATTGTTGCATTGGCATCAAGATTCATCTTTTTCTGCTTCAATTTTGACCCACTTTATTCATAAACTAAAATGTGCATGCAATACAGAAACTGGAAAGTAACATTTTAAAAAATTCTTAAAGGTATCACAAATATTGTGAACTTATGAAGAAATAGGTCACCCAGCATCAAGTTCCAAGCTTCAAGTAATATATCACACTTTCATAGCATGTTTATAAGCATGAAAAGGTAATTAGGCAAGAAAATTGTGTAACCTGATTTTAACATAACAAATCAACCTACATTTCAAGAAGCCTCTTATCAAAATTTACTATTATGTTTTTGCTGCAAAATAAAACTCATTGATATATTAATCAAATGTGAGTTATTTAAGCAACCATGTGTAGCCATTCTATCACAACTCAATTATCCAATACTATGCTAATTCATGTCATGAAAATTCAAACATTAAATTGTTACAATTCTAGTCACTGAAAGCCTCTAAATTTAACCCAGATATTTAAAAAATCATTATATTGTTTTACATATCCTGATTAATGGATGTCCATTAGCATTATTCTGAAGGGATGAAAGAGTTTTAACCAAATGTTATGATTGTGTTTGGGAGACTTGAGCTTGCATCTCACATATGTGGGCTGCTCTTGCAAAATGAGAGGAAAATTGCAAATCAACATTTTGAATAAATGGCATCTGAAGTAAAAAATAGGGTGAAAAAGGCAAATTTCATTTTTTGACATAAAACACCTTCTTGCATAAGTGTTTACCTATACCTAAAGTTTTGAAGGTCAACTTTGCTGGGAAGTTCAATTATCAACGGTTAATTGATTGCATGTTGCTATTATACACAGTAGTATATCAGTATCTTTGAAAATCGATTTGCAGCTAATTTTTATTGCAAAATACCGGTATCCAGTGGACTGCTTTGGATTTTGATCTCTAAATGAAGAATGGAGAAAGAAAGTGTGACATAGTATATCATTCAAAATCTGAGATAATAGAGAATTAGAATATGTCATATACTCAATTTTGAAATTTGTGACTTTCCTCTCATTTTGCCAGAGCACCCCTCATATGGTCCCTATAATTAAACAAAAAAACAACAACTATATCTGATAAACCAAATAAAAAAATATGTGGCTGATGAATAAATTTTGCCTATCTAATTTTCATTCCGTAAGTGATAGTATTATATTATTAGTATATCAGCACTTGTCATTCAAGATAAATCCTTCACACTAAATTTCTCTCACATGCAAAACAAGATAGTTATCTTTTCCTACATGAAACAAAATCAACTCTAATCTTCATTTACATATCCTGCACATATTCTTGGGATTGCAGTTTTGTTGTATAATGATTTTAGACCCAAAGGACAGCAGTTTTAAATCTAAAGCAAGCTTCTTATTAATTTACAAACTTTATCCCTGATAAAAAAGAGACATCACCTTCATACTGGTATGTTCTAATCAAGGATGTAGGCAGCAAAGTAAAATAACTTTTACATTTTCAATTTCTTCTGGGCTAAGCAACATTTGTGACAAAAAAATTGGGGAAAAAATCACTTTTGAATGACCACAGAACCTAGCATAAATATTATATCCACAAGTTTGTTGTTGATAATGGTGCTCACTGGTCAGGTCAAGACATGCAGGTGTTCAAAAACTACATTAATTGCCAAACTCCCAAAAAAAGTTTATGTAACGTTTGGTAACGTTTGTGACATTGCACAGAAATAGGTTTTTTGTTCCAAATGACTTTAACTTATGAATTCTCTGACATGTTTATTGCTCTTTACACAGATGATGGGTAACATATTTTTACAAATGTTTCAAAAAAGTTATTTTATCATCAGAATTTCTATGAATGCATTGTTTGGATTGGTAACGTTTGTGACATTATGGTGTAACACTTTGGTAAAGTTTGTGAGATTTTGGAATTAAAACATGTGTTCATTCTTGCACGGATTGAAAAACTTTACCATTTCTGTTTGGGAAATACTTCTCACGTACCGAGGAACCAACATTTGACTGAAATACCTGCTTATATGGTCGAATAAAAAAGCTGACGTTTTTGCTTGAAGTCAAAAAATTACATTTTCTGTGGAATGAACCGTCTGTTTTTTTTTCTTTCCTGAGCAGAAAAATAGAGTCTATTTTAGCCCTAACTTTGGAAGTGTTTGATGAAAACCAAGGTCTTAAAATTAAAATAAGAATTTGAAGTACCTTGCCTCCATGCATTCTTTTATGATATTTTATTGGTATATCATACCATTTGACATTTAATAACCTGCGTAATAGCACGATCCAATCATTTAAGGTTATTTCTACTTTTGCGCAAACAACTGAACAGTCATTATCAGGTAACAATGACTTCTTATAATGACCTGCGTATGTGATGTCATTAGTGCTGAATGCGTTTTCTCATGAAACGCTTCTCAAGCGTGTGTATGCACCACACAGGCGCGAGTTTATCATATTACGCGATGATTATCATCATGCCTGGACTGATCGAAATTCTCTTATACGGATAAGTACACCTTGAAGTAAGAAATAAGTTTAATGAAGTATTTCTTCATAACATTAAAGGCAGTAAAATGTCGAAAGAGCTGTTATTAATGACAATAATATCTTTTAATTTGGTCATTGTTTAAAATCGGAGCTGGTTTTTTTGTACCTCGGCACTTTTCTTTGGGAGCTACGCTCCCTCAGAAAAGTATCTTGGCCCAAAACAAACACCTCCGATTTTAAACAATGACCTCAAAAAAAGATGGTGCACAGTTATTATTGTCTAAATATAATTTCCTTGGGTCAAAACAAACAGTGAATAAAATCAGAGGTGGTCACATCTAAATATTGAATACACAGTACAGACTCAATTTTGATTCTTGTATCCTGTACAAAATATAGCTTGAATTGGGTAGATAGCATTAATGCAGTGGATGCCGGAAATTATACTATAACCCCTACTATCACTGTGAAGAATATTTTGCTCTGTACCTCTGGAAGCTGTTTAGACCTTAAAGTAAACTACATATCTAAAGATTGATTGACAATCTAAATCTGTAATTTTATGATCATTTACCAAAAACACAATATCTTTCTGCCCAAAGTTCTTCGAAAAGCTTAGTAAAAGCTAGATTCCACCCCATGCTATATGTTTTGTAATATTTGGAAACTAGAGCAACATTTGAATCATTTTTACGTAATCAGGACAACTTGTACATGGGTTATTTAAAATAGTTAACATTTATTTAAAAAAAAAATGTACAACAAGTATAACTGCAATATGAAATTTGGTGGATAAAATCTACCCATTTTGAAGCATAAAGCGATATGCAATGGAAGCTAAAGGAGGAAAGCATTCACCTAACAAACATCTGCGTTCTCAGTTAACACATGCCTATTATTAGGATTATAAACCTATTTTAATGAGGCCCATTATCTACTTAGCTATCATCATAGAATCCCTATAAATATGGCATTGTGACATAAGATGTACACCAAATTAGTCCAAATAGTCTTTACATTCCCCTCTCCAGTGATTTCTACCACTTGTCCACTTGTCATGAGAGCTTCTTAGAGCATCTCATGGTATGCAGGTTTGAGAAACTAAACAAACATTGATTAAGCATACTTATATCTTGAAATCCCTTATTGTAAATTGTTTGATTTTTATGAAAATTTATGCGGAATGTAATGTGACACAACATGCCTAAATAAAATATGAGTCTGAAGATGTGAATACAGCAATTCTTAGAAAAGAATGATTTTATGATTAGTTTTTATAACCATTTGGAATCATTGATGTATTGTCCAAATCAGTTTGTCTTTCAAATCTGAATTGTACGGAGGGGCATATCAATTTGCCAAGATTTTTTGACATTACATTTATGATATTTATAGGAATGATATTTCAACTTGGATTAAGTTCAAATAAACATTACAGGATACAGCATACATTCATTTAGTCAGTTCAAATGTTCTGTCCGTGCATAACAATGCATTTTGTAATCCGTAGTAAAATATTTTGTTAACCCATTACTTATTCTATTCACTGGAGTCAATAAGTATAGATAATCCCCACTTGATAAATTGCAATCCTTGACAGTCCTTTTGTGTTTTCACGATATAAAGCACTGCTAAAAATCTCTAGGCGTTATGCTTTTCGTCGAAGACAATAGCCTATCCTATACTTTGATTGACAGGCCTCTTTTGTGCGGTAAAATTAATTCGATACTTCTATTGTCATTTACAATTTAGTTAACAAAATCCTTTGTCCTTTAATGAGATAACGGACAGAACATTTGAACTAGCTAATTGTATTCTATTTATGTTAGCGATTATAATAATAATAATAATAATAGTGGACATTTATCAGCGCACAAATCCGCTACAAGAACGCTCATGGCGCTTGCTGAGCAAAAACAAAATATAATACAACTAGCGGAAACAAAATGTACCAATAGCCAAAAGCTACAAAAACAAGAAAAATACAAAAAAAGAAATACAATTCATTAACATAAGTTATAAGCTACAGAAAAGAAATGTGATTTTAAATTTGATTTGAACTCTGCAATAGAAGTACTGTTGTCCGTTTTGCTAATGTTGTTAGTGGAACCATTGATATTACTTTATCATGGTGAGAGTAAAGTAATTTAAAAATCAATATTGAGATACAAAACAAGGGCCAAAATAATGAAATGCATGTTCTTTTAAAAAATACAAAACTTTATCTACAAGTTTTGGTCTTGACTTACATGTTTCCAATTCATTTCAGATATAAGCACATTAATGATTACTTCTCATGACTTGAAAAGAAATAGAAAAAAAATCTAATATAATTATTGAAAGAATTACAATTCTAAAAACAATATTTGATTTACATTCCATTATCAATCAATAAAACTAATTGCTTTATTCTTTACATTTTAAAAGATGACAAGTACTGATTTGAAAAAGCTTTTCAATTGATCTTTTTCCATCAAGTATTTTAAAACACCTAGAAAAACACAAAATTTGAGAGCAGCTAAATTTGATAACACTGATAAATCTGATTCCAAAAATGTTGTTGTCACTGTCAAAATTAATCGAAGCTTTCATTCAGATTTGACATTCAATAAGGTTTTCCTGTGCTTAAGTCAACAACCTTATGATGAGCTGAGTTCAAAGTAGGTTCAGTCTAATATAGCCTGTAATCTAGTATGTTATCAATAATTCATGACTTCATTTAATGCACCTTTATTTAATCATAATATTAGTTGTGTTCATACGAAGTGTAATCATCGATGACAACTAATCATCGATGATTAAATATTGACCTTTAGTCAACGACGCGCGTTCATACTTAACGCTGTCATCGATAATTATTTGCTAGTATTATAATCATCGATGATAAATTTTGGATATGATTTTACGTTTCGCTAGATGCCAGTATGTAAAAAATTTTCTCAGTTCTGAAATCATGTCAAAAGAAGCAAATTGGGAAA
>JXSR01S009705.1:36877-47236 GCA_000969725.1 Ophiothrix spiculata
GGGGGGGGGGATGGTGACATCATATTCAAATTCTCCATGGTGCCACTATCGCAAAGCACTTGCACTCAATACTTTCAACTTCTAGTACGGTAAGAGTACGGTGTTCAACCCCCTGAAATTAAAAATCAGTCGCAGTGCCTATCCTCTTTGACATAATCAATGACTAGTAATGTTTGAGAACAGCATACCAATGGCTCCTATATGTACGAGCCGTTGGTATGTTCACCGACCATGTCAATATCAACATATAAAGCAAATGTGATTACTATATGCTAATCCCAGAGAGATGATTAGCACGTCTCTGTCAACTTCCACATTAAAAAGCATTCATTTGAATAGGAATTACAATGGCAAAGCTCTTACGATGTTCGTACGACAGTTGTGCAAACGCCGTACGAACGTCGTGCGGCAATCGTATGCAGGTATTCGCAAGGCACTCGTAGTAAGATAATGAACATGACAAATAACCAGGCTGCGAGCTTAAGAACTGTTTTTGATCGTACGATGTTCTTGGGGCGTTCGTACGACGTTCGTACGAATCGGTCAAAACAACTGATCGCAGCTTGTTTGTAAGGCGTTTGCGACCAGTCGTAAGGGTATTTTTTAATCTGTTTTAAAAACAAAACTCATTTTCATCAAGGGGAAATACATTATTAACATTGCCCAGAAAAGAAATTTCATAGAAATTAACATCTGTCAGATATTTGTAAACAAATATACCTATTCTTGCGAACGTCGTGCGAACGTCGTACAAGCCTCATTCTTAAAGGAGTCGTACAAGTCTTTTTATCGTGCAATCATTGTGACCGTAGCTTTAATTGATTAATAACTATACTATACTTGAAGAGTAAAATATTTTAATATTAATTTGAGGCATGTTCAGATAAAAGAAGTAAAGAGGAAAGTTGCAAATTTCAAAATTAAGTTTTCAAACAATATGTAATAGGTCATAGCTTTTCTTAATTTACCTGTTTAGAGATTGAAATCAAACCAGTCAGCACAATGTAGTAATAATAATTAGCTGTAAATAATCGAGGTGAAATTGATACAGTGGAAACTCATAATAAAATCTGATATAAGAACAGTGATATTATAAAGAGGTAATTTTCCTGTAGTACCATTCTACTCAAGTATTAAATTTGTTTTTATTGGTTTGAAACCCTAATATAATTTAATTTTAGATACACATGTATAAAGAAATATATAATTTGTCTGTCTAACAACTTTGTTATAATGAGTTTCTACTGTACCGAGTGAGTCAAAAAAACTGCAATAGTTAAATAAAAGCCATATTTTAAGAACAAGAAATACCATGAACATGAAATGTATATATCTAAATAGATTACAGATTTACCTTTAAAATGGTGAAAATTGATAAAGGCGTCATAGAGATACACTTATTTGAATAGGAAGGCATAAAAACAGTTCTGTCCAACTGTCGTGCATATGTTTTATTCAATACGTAGGACACAATTATGACATACTCTTTTCTCTTTGGTTTGGGTACGTTGAAAAGAACCGTTTGAGCTTGTTGGCCCTGAATATTCAATATTCGGTTGAACGTGGACTGGGACACATGTGGCAGAGGATTTCTTTTCGAGCTCACTTCGGGATCCCTTGCCTGACAAACGCGGTCAACGTTTCTCCTGCTTCTTGCCGTTCGCGGTCTTCAAGATTTCTCTTTATTTAGTTTATGGACTGTTCTTGTTCTTTTGAATTTCGCCTGAATTCATAGATGGTGGATGCACAAGGTACACCCAATTGGGAGAATGCACCCCGGAATCTCCGTTTCACTTCTGCATGAGATTTGGTTGTAAAATAAACCTCAGCAATAAGAGCACGTTGGTCGTTCGTGAACTGATCTTGAGGCATTTTAAACAGTGACTGATTGATAAGCTCTCCCTTCTAAGACAGTACCCCCAAACGTGTCATTTTGCAGTTGGAAAGACCGCCTAAATTATCTTTTATATGTAAATTAATAGATTAAGAGGAGATTTTCACTGGAACAAGGTAATCGGTTGGTGTTATTATTCAAGAGGTGCACGCACGTCATTATTGGTACTTACTCGTTATGAACTGTCGTTTGACGCGGTATGCTGATTTGGACAGAACTGTTTTCATACCATAATATTCAAATAAAGATATCTTCGCAATGCCTTTGACAATTTGCACAATTTTTTCACCCTTTGAAAGCTTTATTCATGATCTATTTAGAAATTAATTTTATTTGTTCGAAATTACTTTTGTTCTTACAATATGGCTTCCATCTAATTATTGCAGTTTTTTTGACTCGCGTGGTATATTGTAATAGAATAGGTGAAAATGATCAGTAAATCTTTAAAAAAAATGTACTTCCCAACATACATGGCTTTATGGTTTGGTTTAAGAATATGTACAAATGGGTTTTTCATCAAAAAGTAAAAAGACCTCACCACCAGTATATTACTTTGGCAGACGTTTATTCAAAATTGTCTTTCGTGACTTTTGGCTTATTTTGTTTATTTTTTTTCTTAGTTTTTTAAAAAGAATGTCGAAAATAGGTCAAAATATGTAAACAAATCCCACCGCTGTCACCAAAATGACTATTTTTGGCAATTTTTCAAAAAAATAAAATAAAAATCAAACATTTGAGAAACCTTTCCTAGACATTTGTTTCTAAATTCCAAAAAGCAAAAAAGTTCAAAGTTTCACGAATGCAAGTTTTAGTTAGGCTTTCCAGAAATTTGGGGACAAAGAATTTTTGGTCAAAAGCCGGTATCACCGATATGTTCAGGGTAAAAATCCACTTCTAAAAATGTATAATTTTATATTGTCTATGCAATTAGTTTGAGAGTTAGAATACAAAAACTATTTATGCTATTTGAAGGTCTACCCCAGCCTTAACTTAAAAGTTCTTAGATTTGACCAAAATGATTACTGTAAAACATGGAAATTTCGCATGCATGAAGACTACATAAATTTTTGGAATAGTTTAGGTTTGTTAAATTTTCATGCACATATTTTTTTTTTAAATGAGTGATGTACCCCCTGGACCAGACAGCCTTAGTCCTTCTACACTGCTATTTGCATACATTAGTTTAGTGGTACATGAAGTTCGCCACATGGTCATAGAGCACTACGTATTTAGATTACTATTATCAACAGACAGCTTTAAAGACCAATATGCATTGAATAATATTTGATTCAAAAAATGAGCATTACCATTACTATAGTATTTACTAGGAGCTACCAGAACTTTAGCATTACATTAGTTGTTTAAAACATCAAAATAATGATGATTGACTCACATATTTGTCATTTTTCTTCGCAAATGCTGTGTCCATGGAAAGCTGAATTTTGTACCAATGTTACATACTGAAATTGCAAAGTTTTCATGCCGTGAAAATGCCAGTTGTCAATGATTCGCTAAATTTTCATATTTTGCAGTATGACCAAAACATGTGTTCACAGGCATATCAAATGTTTTCACATTGTTATTTACAGAATATCATATAAACGTAAAACAAAAGACAATTATATCATTGTCCATAGGTTTCTTACATCCTCAAATTTTCCTTTGATAAAGGCTGCTTATTGCATTAGAAGTGAATGATGTGAATATTATTAAAGCAATATACTTGAAAATAATTTATGTGTAAGGCTCAAAACATAGTCAGCCTGCAGACAAAAGTTTTGCTACCAAACATTTGGTTTTGACGTCACCAAATATTTGCCGTCAAATTTAAGATATGAACCGGTAACAAACATTTGGTGCAATGTATACGACAATTCAATACATGTGAAATCTAGCACAAAATTTTATTCGGTGTTGAAGTTAATTTATTTGTTGGAGTCACTCGTCATTTTGACATCACGACCAAATGTTTGGTAGCAAAAATTTTGTTTGGAGGCCAACTTTGTTTTCACCTTAAGTCCTATGAATTTACATGACATTGTGAAAGTATGAAGTATTACCTATTTTCATTCAAAGCATTCCATGTACTATTCATTTCATTTGACATGTGTCGTACGAATTCATATTTCTTCATAGCAGAAGATTTTGGCCGGATGACCATTATATTGCACAACCACCAGCCTATCATCATCTATCATTGCAATACCCTCTGCATTTATCACATCTGTTGTGACACATCCAAGATAGGTTCCATCCTCTGTAAAGCTGTAGATGCCACCTGTATTACGGCTTGTGATATAAACTATTCCATCATCACTATAGCAACAGCCACTTGGGTGCCAGGATTTAGTATCAGGAGGCTTGTTTAAAGTATGCAGTAACTTCCCAGTGTGATCCAGTATTTCAGCATTGTTGCCATTATCTGGGCAAACTATGATCCTTCCTTGATGTGTCACTGTGATGAACCATGGGAAAATGTTGGTCTTGAAGCTGCAAGTATGTAAACCATCAGGCCTGTGTTTACTGATGTACTTTTTGGTGTAATTTCCCACCAATATATTTCCATCATTGTCTACTGCCAGACCAAAGAGTATAGAACCATCAGTATTAGATGCCTTGCCATCAGGGGATATAGCATGAAATTGGTTAATTCTCTCTCCCTCTTGGTTGAAGACATGAACCAATCCTGTCCTGTCAGTGATATATTGATGAGTTTCACCAGGGGTCATAACAATATCGTGAGGATGTGCAAGATTTCTCTGCAGTACTCTCTTCAACCTCCCATCTGATTCAAAGATTTTCAGATTCATGTCCGTGTAATCCGCTATGAAGATTTCATTATTTTTGTTCACCGCAACACCAAAGCCACTCTTGATCTTTCCATCACCATCCTTACCAATCTCTCTCTCCAAGACCCACTTGCCATTTCCACTTTTTAGATAAGGGTCTTTTGCTGATACTGATCCAGGATTCACTTTTTTTATTTTGTTTGTTTGACTCGGACTGAATTTAATCTGACTGAAGTCTTTGGGTATTCTAGTTGTTTTTACTTGTTGAAGGTCTCCAAGAGTTTTACACAAACTAGAATAATTTGAAGCCAAATCATGTTTGGAACCTGAAGTGATGACCTGATCAGCTACCTGCACGGCATTTGTAAGCTTGGATTTGTTGTTGAGTAAGTCTTTCTTTGAAGCACTTATTTTTGCAGTTTTCCTTACCAATATTTCAGATAGCGTATCCATCATTTCCTTAAAGCTTCTTTCAATTGCCTCGTGATATGCCTTCTTTTCATCATCTAGTTGCTTCTTGATGTTGTCAGCAGATTTTGCAAGATTCGTTTCAACTTGTTCTATGTTCACAATGGCATTCATCAGCTGTTGAGTCGCACCTTTACAACTTTCCATCAGTGCCGTGATCTCCTTTATCTGAGCTTCATTAGCACTCTCTATTGTGGTATAGTCATGGTCAGGACGTACATGGTCCATCACAGTGCAATCTCTGCAGATAGGAATATTACAAGAATGACAAAACCATCTCAGAACCTGATCTTTGTGCTTCTGGCAATTTTCCTCCTTCATCACTTTGCTCATGTCAATACACCCAGATTGCAGCTCATCAATTGTGAAAAACGAATGAACTTTAAGTGGTGTTATAGTTTGATGTAACTTGACACATTGTTGACAAAGGAACCCATTGCAGTCCACACAGCGTGCCATTATCTCATGATCTTCAGCTCCACAGCTGATGCATGGCTTCCTAATCTTTTCTTTCTTGTTAATGACCTTCTTGTCTTTGAGTTGATTTATGAAAAAATTGTCCCGGAATCCATCAACTCCTCCTGGGGGTAAAACTGACTTTTCTTGACACAATGGACACAGGAAGATTCCGGGAGGATGTTTGACTTCTTTCAGACATTCCAGGCAAAAGGAATGAAGACAGGGGAGGGCTTTGGGGTTGACCATTTCTGACAGACAAATACCACATTCAGTGAGACTATTTGTTGCATCCCATGATGCAGATGTCGGTTTGTTGTATGCCATTGTCTTTTTGTTTTATGAAATCCTCAGTGAATTTTAATTGAAGATTGTCTAAATATCTTGATGTTATGGGAGACTTTAATGTTAATAAGAGAGATTAGAAATTTTCAACATCTGGTTGAAACTTGAGTGTTAAGTTCTTGTTGTTTGCTTCTGAAAGCACGAATTGCCTATGTAGGATTGCTACAAAAATTCAGAACCTGGTAACTTTGTCCTCTGTAAAGCATGGTACATTTGCCTGGTGTGAGGTGATCTGGGGAATAAAAAGAGAAATAGATATATCGAATTAAGGCTCGTTGGCTTTTTTTTAAAAACAAATTGTATTTTTTCCAAATGATTTTATACTTTTATTTGCTATTTTTCAAATATAAAATATTAGTGTATCTTGATAAATTGTAATTTTCCCAAATGATTTTATACTTTCCAGAACTTCATTTCTGAGGAGCGCGATCGCGCCGGTGCTCCTACAGCGCCCCTGAACATGGTTTTACGTGCGCGATATGTCACGCTCCTTGCGAATTTAAACCCGGGAATTAGGTATCGACCAATGGAAATCCTTCGTATCGACACACGAACGATATAAATATTTATAGAAAAAAAAAGACCATTTGGAAACGTTTAGAGCGCCATCTGTAGTCGGAAGACCATGTAATCGTCTCCTTAACAGTGCTACATGCGAACGATGTACCGTGTTCGATGTGCGTGTCAAGCGATCACTGTCATGACCATGTAATCTGCTAGTTATTAAAATGGCGACCTGCACAGCTGTTGTTTACAAGCCGTGAAACTGCCGGTCAAATTGTGATTAATATTTCTTCAAAACTTAAAATAATATACAAAAATTAAGGATGGATGGAGGAACAAGAGGGGTTGATAGTGGGGAAAAGTAAAGGTGTAAATACGGTAAATGGCGATTTTCATTCAAACAATGTGTGGCTACAAAAATGGATTTAGTTTGATTCAATAAGATCAAGTCAATAAAATCACTGCATATTGTCGCAGAATATGCTTCCGATATAGCGACATTTACAAAGTGTATCGATTACAGCACTATACAATTAAATAAATTTACATTAAAATTAACAGAAGTGTTGTTTAAATGACAAAAAATATATATTCAAGCCATGGGCCTTCTTATGGCATGTATGATGTAATTGAAATTTATCGAATTCAAGTGTGTGTTTTATTTTTAAGTACATGTATATTTATTATTTGTCCTTTTATTTAATACACATTTAAATTAATAGAGC
This sequence comes from Ophiothrix spiculata, assembly GCA_000969725.1. NCBI lineage: Eukaryota > Metazoa > Echinodermata > Ophiuroidea > Amphilepidida > Ophiotrichidae > Ophiothrix > Ophiothrix spiculata. The sequence goes on from JXSR01S009705.1 coordinate 44,059, forward strand.
TCCTCGCCATTCCTGGGAGAGTTATTTTAAGGAGCTCGATTTGAGCTCCTCGGCTATGCCAGGAGAGCGATTAATAGCTCTCCACACATTTCTAGAAATGAAGGCCTGACTTCCATTTGCTTTTTTCACCACAAAATATTAATGTGTCATCAAAAAGGCAATTTCTCATCATTTACAGACAAAATTAATAAACAAACATTCCCACAGTTTACATTTTTTGGATACTGAAAGTAATTAGATTGATTACAAGAAAACAATTTAAGGGCCCTGTCAACTGTTCGTTTTCAGAAATAGTTTTTGCTCTCTAACTCAGCAACAGATAATTATTTTATTTTTTGGTACAAAAAATGTCAAAAATCCCACCGCTGCCACCATTTTTTGGCTAAATATGACACCTTTTGGCCTATTTTTGGCAATATTTCACAAACTAAGAAAAAAAAAATCAAAAATATGAGAAATGCGTTCCTAGATATTGCTTTCTAGATTCTTAAAAGTAAAACAGTTTAAATTTCACCAAAGCAAAACAACCTCACCATCATGTTTATTATGCAATCCCCTTTATAGAAATATATACTTTTATTTGGATTTAATTATCCATTGCTGAGTTACAGAGCAAAAACCATTTCTGAAAACAAAGGGTTGACAGGGCCCTAAATACAATTTCCCTCTATATTATCATCCATCTGTAATCACAGTTTTCCACTTCCTAGACTTAAAATTAACGTGGAAATATCAAAGTAAACATGTTAAGGTGACAAAATTATTTAATTTTAGATTTTGTGTTTATTGCACATAGCACTAACAAAATCGCTGATATCCATGATCAAAGTGGTCCAGTGGCGTAGCTAGGTTTTCGAAAGTGGGGGTAGGGCCACATTATGAAGAAGAATCGACAGAATTGTATTGACCATGCAAGCGGAGCGAAATAACGTTTGCACCTTAGGGCCCCGTGTGGGGGTCCAGGGGGTGAAGAACCCCCAGGATACAGAAGCTATGGGGTTTCAGCTATTTGACACACTGCAGGAAGGCTAATTGAAACATTTTTGGATTTATGTAGTTATAATGGTGCCAAAATGCTGTGAAAATCATCTATATGAGGTAGTTTTTGCAGAAACTGACACTGGCAGGCGGCCTTCGGCCGCTCGGACCAATGGATTGTTTGCCACCACACTCTAGCTACGCCACCGAAGTGGTCACGGCAAACTGAGGTGGACTTAACTGATGAAGACATATCTTTGAAAATTCAATTTGCTTTCCAGTGTTTAAAGTTGTATGGTAGTAGCAACCAGATTTGAATCCTAATATCATACTAACTGTAATATAGTAATTTTGAAAATAATTTTGATAATAATATATATTGGCCGCGGCAGCAAAAGAATGCCCTTATTAGCTCGTACATGTTGCTCATTGTAGCATATCTGATGTACACAACTATATAGTATTACATCAGATATGCTAAAATTTGACCCGTCATATCGTAAGGTACCTTAAGGGTCCTAAAATGAAAATGGATTTTTTGGTCTCATCTTAAAGATTGTATTTTAAGCTTTAAAATGACACCTTGTTTTTGGTTATTGGATGTTCCATTGCAAAGTTACATTCAAATTGGTAAAAGACATCGTGCTGATTCAGAAAACTATAGTTCTGACAAAATTGAGTGTAAAGTTTCTGTACTGGTAAAAGAGAAAGGATTTTTATCTTGGTTTTTAAAACATTTATCTTATGTTTTGGATGTTTGAACCCGATTGATATGGTAGAATACACTTGAAAGGTAACATTTTAGAATAAATAAATTAGAATTTCGACCTTGGACGTGATTTTTGACTATGCTCAGCTTCAATGGCCCGTATCTCATAATTTACTATGCCGGCCTTAAGGTACCTTTCGATATGACGGGTCACAAATGAGTTAGTTACATGTAGGAGACAACAACTGCATCCTTTTGCCACAGCCGATCACATGAAAATACTTTTCTTACCTATTCTGTTAATGAGAGAAAACGAGGGAGTGGATTCCACATTGATTTGTTGAGTTTGAGAAGGCTGAAATGAGACACAAGAATAAGAATAAATTGATTTAACAACATCACAACAAAATATAATATCAAGAGGCCTCGTTTTTGGACAAACTCTTAACTCGAAAGAGTTGGTTTGTCTGTTTGTTTATTTATTTGCTTTGGTGTCTTAATACGGTACTTTTGTTCATAATGTAATTCTTGGTTGTTATTAAAGGCAAAAATTGGTTAAATTATATATCTAAATAAATGAATTTAAATACAATTAAAACACATTTTAATGCTATTTGAGAATGAAAGTAAAACTGATTTGATTAGCCCTAACACTATCAAACAACAAAATATCACATTCCGCAAAGTTAAGAAAATTGGCTGCTAAGTTTAAATATGCAAGATAAGGCTGAAATGAGACACAAGAATAAGAATAAATTGATTTAACAACATCACAACAAAATATAATATCAAGAGGCCTCGTTTTTGGACAAACTCTTAACTCGAAAGAGTAGTTTTATCTGTTTGTTTCTTTATTTGCTTTGGTGTGTTAATATGGTACTTTTGTTCATAATGTAATTCTTGGTTGTGATTAAAGGCAAACATTGGTTAAATTATATCTAAATAAATGAATTTAAATGAAATTAAAACACAAAAGACAGGCGTATCAGAATTCGGATACCCCTCCATATCCTTATTCTGATACGGGTATCACAATTTGGATACGAAATGTACATGGGTATCCGAATTGTGAGTTCCCCAAACTGAAATGGGATGGGGTGTCACATCTTCCCCATTCACCTTTCTACCAATTAGTTTTGAGGATATTTTTGCTTTTTTTTGTGAAATTGTGCAGTTTGGTGTAAAAGTATGAAAATTAACAAGAAGGTAGAGAATTTTATGCTGAATTATTTTAGCATGGAAGCCATTTTTGTATTTTTCAAATATGTCAGCTATCTTAAAAATTCAAAATGGCTACCATTATCACCTATATATTAATATAGAAAAATCAGCATTTTATTGATTTTACAGTATTTCTATACATCATTTTAATTACAAACATAAATCACAAATGTCTTAATTCACCATATTTCACTTATTTAGAAAATTCAAGATGGCCACCAGATCCAAAATGGCTGCCATTTGACATATTGCTATCATTTTACAGGTTTT
>JXSR01S009707.1:23597-34979 GCA_000969725.1 Ophiothrix spiculata
ATTCCCTTGTGATTTTGAATAATGATCAATCACAACATCTTTGATACCACATAATATACTACAATGTATTTCATCTTATTCTGAGAATATCACAATATTGCACCTTCTTGAAGTATTGGAAAACTTTAGAATCCGACCAGAGGTGTAAGTGCTATTTTATTGAATAAACAACGACGTTGTGATATTCTGAGAAAAAAAAATGAAATAGCATACTAGTATGTGGTTATGGTTACAAAGATGTTATGATTGAACATTATTCAAAATCACAAGGGAATGATCCATTAGGCATTGATGTACATTTATTGTTAAATATATTATGATTTTCTTAACTATATATTTTCTTTTAAGTATACTCTAATGGTGCATTCATAGTCCAACGATTTCACAACGATTTCATCGCACGACGTCTGTCGACACGCAGTCTTTAAACGCGCTACGCATATTGCGCTTTAACTTTTGAAGACTGCGTATCGGGCGATGTTGCAGTGATGAAATCGCTGTACTATGAACGCACCATTAGTCGACTCATGGTGCAGCAACAAGAGACCGAATTAAGCAAATATTTCGTATCAACTTCAAAGTGAACTTTATTACAAGTGCAAGTAATTCTTAGTAAACCATATCTGACACTGAAAGCAAATTTAATTAATTTATTTGTAGTTTTAACAAACACCCATACTAAATTTGGTCGGTGAAATATTCTATACAGCCCATGGCTTGTTCACAGAGCATGCTCACATATGTTGCACAATGTAAATTCCAGTGCAAAAAATAATAAACAACATATTAAAAGTATCTCCTCATAGAGCTTTTGATATGTTTCAAACCAATGCGCCAAATTAGAAGTCAATTGAAAAAAAGGCTTTTAGAAAAAACATTGACAATGACATAAAACCTTTTTGAAATTTGGATTTAAATAATCTGCTTCTAAAGCAACAAGCTTTGTATTATAAAGGGACTAGGCTAGATTCCACTTAGAAGCAAAAAAATCTACACATAAATGGCTAAGCAAATATTTCGTATCAACTTCAAAGTGAACTTTATTACAAGTGCAAGTAATTCTTAGTAAACCATATCTAACATTGAAAGCAAATTTAATTAATTTATTTGTATTTTTAACAAACACTCCATACTAAATTTTCGGTGAAATATTCTATACAGCCCATGGCTTGTTCACAGAGCATGCTCACATATGTTGCACAATGTAAATTCCAGTGCAAAAATAATAAACAACATATTAAAAGTATCTCCTCATAGAGCTTTTGATATGTTTCAAACCAATGCGCCAAATTAGAAGTCAATTGAAAAAAAGGCTTTTAGAAAAAACATTGACAATGACATAAAACCTTTTTGAAATTTGGATTTAAATAATCTGCTTCTAAAGCAACAAGCTTTGTATTATAAAGGGACTAGGCTAGATTCCACTTAGAAGCAAAAAAATCTACACATAAATGGCTGAAATTGAGAGAGAATTAATTTACAATTATTATTCTGAGTATCCAGCGTTTTTTAAATTCTAAATTTGAACCGCAGATGGAATTTGCTAGATAAAAGATCAAACAAAGCTCCTAGAGATAATCTAACACAATTAAAAGAGGAACAATTTCATCAAAAATAATTTGTATGCCCATCACCGGTGTAGAAATACATTTTTATAAAGTTTGAAACTAGAAGGAACACTATTTTCACATCAAAGTTGTTGCAATGAATTGCAATTTTCTCGAATGTTCCACTAAATTATGGAAAACTACTGTATGAATTGAAGCACAAATCTTGCTGAGTGTGAATAGCTGATTTAAAACTTACCCCATAAACTTCACCAAAAAATCGCAGCAGCAATGTTTGCTTTAATAAGCTATCTTCCTCCTAATCTATTTTTCTTGATCAAATGAGAATCCCATAATTTGTCAGTTTCATCTTGACTGCTTACCTGAGATTAATCCAATATATCCCTCTAGAAGCACATCATTCTCTTCAAATTATGAAACAATGAAACAGTTTGCCTTGACTACCATGACTATCGGACCTTACCTTTACTGTCTGTACCACGAGACATAGTTTCCGTTGACTGGAATGCGACAGACCACTTGACCGACTCAACATGCTACATATTCACCCGTTTTCTTCTATATTTGTTTCATCCCTGATCCCATGGGTATTTTTCCTCCTAGCGTCTGGCAAAGTTCAATAAATGTAATAAGTTACTTTGCACTTCCCATTTGCATTCGACAACATCTGTAAACTCGCCTTTATTTTTATTGCAACATTCCGTTACATAATATGGGTCATTTTAAATTGAATATACATAAAATATTTCAACAACCAAATTAAATATTAAATTCTTCAAAAATAAATGAATGAATTAGTTTTATTTCCTAGATCGTCTCAATGTTATCTGCACCCTATTAAACACGCCTTATTCTAAAAATAGTAAATAGAGTTAATGTGAAGTTGATACGAAATAAATGCTTTAAGCAGTCAGTATCTTTCGACTAGGATTTTAAAGGAAAATAGATTAAAGCAAGGCTGCTGCTTACAAAATATCAGTTTCTAGCGTGTTGCTCTGTGCGATAGTTCATGTTCGAGTTTTTAAGGGGTATAATTTACGCATAGGTTTAAGGTAATTTCTAAATGATCATTCCCCATAGATCAATCCCCAACCAGATAAGACATGTGAAATTAAATACAAGCACACAATTTCTGTGTATACGAAAAGAAATTGGTTTTAAAATGCTCAAACAGATCGAAAGGCCCTCTTCGGACTAAAGTGGTCATAACTTAATCAGTTTAAATCTTATCTTAATCAAAGAAGAAGTAAATGCATAAAAGCTAATTTAACAAAAAGCCGAAATAATCACTTTGACATAGGAACTCGGACATTCTCATAAGTTAATAGCTTGTGTCATTACAGCAAGTAAAAGCTCAAGTTAGGGGTTGCAAAATGTTTTTATACATGGACGCTTGATTTTGACCGCGGGTGCGCCGGTGATAGAGATCGCAAAGCGATCCCCACCGGCGAGCCCAAAGATAAAACCAGTCGTTCAAGCATAAAGAATCGCATGAGCACCGCGCCGTTAACACGGGCCCACAGCTTCAATGAAACAATGAAACATTTCAAGTTTGCCTTGACTATCATGACTATCAGAGTACCTTGGTATTATTGTATCACTAGACATAGTTTCCGTTAACTGGAATGCGGCAGACCACTTGACCGACTCAACAAGCTACATATTCACCCGTTTTCTTCTATATTTGTTTCATCCCATGGGTATTTTTCCTTCTAGCGTTTGGCAAAGTTCAATAAATGCAATAAGACACTTTGCACTTCCCATTTGCATTCGACAACATCTGTATACTGGCTTTTATTTTTCATTGCAACAATCCGTTACATAATATGGGTCATTTTATTATTGAATGTACATAAAATATTTCAACAACCAAATTAAATATTAAACCCTTCTAAAATAAATGAATGAATTAGTTTTATTTCCTAGATCGTCTCAATGTTATCTGCACCCTAAACACGTCTTATTCTAAAAATAGTAAATAGAGTTAATGTGAAGTTGATACGAAATGAATACTTTAAGCAGTCAGTATCTTTAAGCTGGCATCGACTAGGATTTTTAAAGGAAAATATATAGTTTAAGGCAAGGCTGCTGCTTACAAAATATCGGTTTCTAGCGCAACACTCTGTGCGATAGTTCTACGGACTCATGTTTGAGTTTTTAAGGGATATAATTTACGCACAGGTTTAAGGTAATTTCTAAATGATCATTCCCCAGAGATCATTCCCCACGCAGTTAAGACATGTGGAATTTCATACGCGCACGCAATTTCTGTGTAGGAAAAGAAATTGGTTTTAAAAGTCGGGTAACGTAAGTGTAAAGTTTTATAGAGAAATCGGACAAAATGCTCAAATTGTGTCGTTTAAAGAAATGCCCGATCGAAAGGCCTTCGGACTAAAATGGATAACTTAATCAGTTTAAATCTTATTTAAATCAAATAAAGAAACAAAAGCCTTAAACTGTCGAAATAATCACTTTGGCATAGTGAAACTCGGACATTCTCATGAAAAGCTTGTCTTATTACAGCAAGTAAAAGCTCTAGTTAGGGTTTGCAAAATATTTTCATACATGGACGCCTGATTTTGACCGCGGTGTACCGGTTTGCAATCCCCACCGGCGAGCCCGAGGGTAAAATCAGTCGTTCAAGCATAAAAAACGTTAACACATACCCACAACTCACGTTTTACTTTTTAAATGACGTAAAATGATAAAAATTTGGTATCATATTTATTTCCATTGTTCAAGTCGCCGTTTAGAAAAGATCGGTATATCGTTTATTGGCAATCATGTATGAACGGTGTTCATACATGTACATGGTCATGTGACGGATCTTGACTAATCACAGCCTCGGTAACTAAAGAAGTATATTCATATTATTATTTCTATTCAAACTTACCCAAACGATCATAGCAATAAAGTTTGTCAAATGTCATGAATGTATATTTCTCATCTATTCCATTTTCCCTGTCAGTTTACCAACATTGATTAATCCTGTGAATTGCCATCAGCGACACATTCTCTAGAGTGTAATGAAACATTTTGGCGAGTCTGTCCGTCGCACTTCGCCCTTACCTTGTCACAAGACATTTTCCGTTAACTTGAATGCGGCAGACCACTTGACCAACTCAACATGCTACATTTATATCCGTTCTCTTCTATATTTTGTTTCATCCCCAGGGCAAAATTCCCTTCTGGCGTTTGACAAAGTTCAATGAATACAGTAAGCCACTTTACATCGGCCATTTGCATTCTAAAACATCTGTGAGTGTGACCTCTATTTTTCATGTCAACAATATCATGATATGGGCCATTTTAAACTGAATATACGAAATACAGAACAAAACAAAAACCAAAAAACCCACACCCCACACACCCCCACACACCCCCACACACCCCTACGTGCATTACAAATACTTCCGAGGACTCGTGTGTCCTCATATATATCACTATACATAAAGTCATTTAAGGTCCTCGAAGTGCGGACCCCCCTAAGATGGTAAAACATGACATTTTAGGCGTTTTTAGAGCATGTTTTCCGAGGACCCGTGTTAAGGTCCTCGGTATCCAAGAAGTCCTCACTTGGTTGGTGTGTTGTCATTCGAACGTCCTCGGTAGTATTTATAATGCAAACGCACACCCCACACACCTCCCACACACATCACTATAATTCGATATGAAGAGTTTAAAAACAAATTGGCCTTATTTCGTATCAGCATGGTCATTATCCGATATAGTTATTAAACATCTCAATGTCATCTGTACTCAACGAAATACGTCTCAGAAGAGTTCAGTTTGTAGTTGATTAGAAATAAATGCTTGAAGCAATTTGTCTCGTTTGGCTGTATCGACTATAAATCCCTGAAGGAAAATAATTCCACACTACTCCAAAATATGACAAGGCTGCTGCTTAAAAAATATCTATCCATTTCTAAAGGATGAATTTTCCTTTCCAGTGTGTCGGGAGGTGACAATATTTCGCCTTCTTCTATCCGATACCATGCATAATCGATATTACAAAATTTTGGTTGCGAGATTGTTTTATTGACGTGACCTGCCAATAAAGCTGACTTTGAACCCTTATTATTTGAACAAGGAGAGAGCAAATGCAAAGTGGGAACGTGGGTATGAAAATTTGGAGTTTTTCCTTTATAATGCGAGTGATTTTTTTGCTATTGGTAAAAAATGATGCATTATATGGTATTTTCTATAAAAATCAACGATTTTGAGCCTTTTTAGATATACCAATTTCAACCCCTACATCGATCTTGTTTTAGAAGATAAAAAGACGTCAGTTTGGTCGATTCCACTAGCAAAAATATGAAAAATCAGATTGATGAAATTTTGAAAATATATATTGCCTATAAGACTTTAAAACTGAAGACAAAACAAGGAGACATAAATACGATGATGTGGTGTATGAAAGGTACCTAATGTCGGCTCTTCATGCTTGCCTTCGATTTGTATTGCGATAAGCAGGCATCCAAATTTCGATAACAACTACCTTTTGTGCCAACGGGTCATCTTCTGACGTCAGCAGTGTGCATTGATCTCATAGCAGGCTCACAGCTAATGTTTTGAATGGTGCCACTGGCCGCTCGCTGTCTTGAAATAAAATGCATTTCATGTGAAATGTAGTGCTGAGACGATTATAGTTAGCTATAATCGTCTCAGATGTAGTGAATATTGAAATACATTTTTCTGGATTAAAAGTTAGCTTTGTGTTTTTTTAATATAAATTATGTCAAAAATTCGAGAATTTCATTCTTGACTGGTAAAAATTGAAGAAAAACCAACACGCTTCGCGAAAGAAAAAAAAAGAAATTTGTCAAAACGACTAAAGCAGGAATCGAACCCACGATCCTTGGATTACAAAACCCGCACCGTATCCAGTGGACTATCCTAGCCGACGCTATTATATGTGAGGGAATTAAATATTTTTTTCTTTCTGTTTACGGTGATTGGTTATACGCATGTGCAATCATTGCGCATGCGTATCCACATAACCATATAAAGTAATGTCTATAAATATCTATTGAACACACAGTCATCCAGCTAACCATGCTAGTCCAGTGGAAAGCGCCGTGACTCATAATCTCAGGACCGTGGGTTCAAACCCCGTTGGATTCATTTTGGAAATTTCATTTTTTTTTTGCGAAGCGTATTGGTTTTCTTCATTTATTCACTGTAACGAATGAAATTCTAGAATTTTTCGCATAATTTTTATATAAGAACCAAAAAGGTAACTTTTCAGTCTTGAAAATAAATGTGGAATGCATTACATTTCGCAAGAAATACAAAATTATTCCTTGCAGCGAGGGCCGAGGCCAAAACAAGCTCTGACATGAGAGTCGTGCAGGTTTCTGACGTCAGAGGATGACCCGTCGTGACCAAAGGTAGTACAAGTCGAACTTTTCATGCCCAGCTGTCGCAATACAAATTGCAGGCAAGTACGAAGAGCCGATATTAGCTACCTTTCGTACATCACATCAACTTATATTTTTCCTCTCCTTATTTCTTTACTTTACAGGCCTTACAGACAAAATATATTTTTCAAATTTCATCTATGTGAGTTTTTATATTTTTACTAGAAGAATCGAGCCAACTGACGGCGTTTTATCTTGTAAAACAAGATTGATGTAACGGTTCAAATTTGGTTGCTTAACAAGTCTTAAAATCGTTTATTTTTATATAAAATGCCATATAATGATTGCTTTTTATTAACAGCAAAAAAACTCATATGCATTGTATTGGAAAAACTCCAAATTTTCATACCCCCGTTCCAAACTTGCATTTGCTTTCACCGTTTTCAGATAATAAGGGTTCAAAGTCAGCATTTTAAGCAGGTCACGTTTAAAAAAACAACATCTCGCGATCATTTTTTTGTTCTCGTTTGGCGAGACTTGGAATACAGAATTCGCATAATGAGCTCGTTAACAGGGTCGTTACGATTAGACTGTTTCAGTGCATTGTGATTTTTAATCATTTTAATTCACATTATCATTGATACAATCATACTGTGTCATTTTTTCTGAGACTGTCAGACTCACAGGAATCTTTTGTTTAGTCAGAGTATAGATCATAAGTCATGAATTTGTCATGCCAATGCGGCGGAGATGTAACATAAAAAACGCTCTCTTCGTAGTTCAGTATAGTTTTATTCAAGAAGTTTAATACTTACTGTAACAAGTTTGGTATCATAATGTGGGAAATTTCATTGTCTTAAAAATGCAAAAATGCCCAAGACAATTGAACATACGAGTATATTATGAGATTTACGGTTCAAAATGTTAGCCGAGTCAAAGGGGGAGGTGGCGACGGAAAAGACGGTGGTGGGAAAAAAATGTGAAAAATCTCCAATATTTCGAAAGTCGTCACACCTAAAGTTGAAATCCTACAAGAATAATTGTGTGCACACTTTTTATTGACAAACAAAAACATCTCTTCATGCCAAAAAGTTAATGGTAGCTGATGTATTGAATATAGTTTGACGAGGATAAACTTTTTTCAGGGTATTTTTTAACTTGTTTCAAGAATGTTCAAAGGTTAAAATTTTCATGATAAATATCGTGAAAACGTTGATGAATAACAATAATGATTTGTTGTTAATGCACAATACCATAATTGCACGGAATAACAGTAACAAATGAACCAAACTCTATTAGATCAGGTTAATTATTGAAATAATGAATTCCAAAAAACAGCAAAATGGTCATAGTAAGCAGAAAGTTGAGTTTTACTTGTGTCTCAAGCATTTTCTTACTTCTTACCATGCTTACTATTGCGCAGACATATAAAGAAATAAAGAAATCTCCAAATATCTTATGCAGGCTGTATCCTTTTGAAATATATATAATTTTAACAACCTTGTATATTTTATCGTATGGCATTTAGTCAACAGTTCTATTTTCTCATTGAGAGACCTATGTTTCATTATCATAAATCCATACCTGTTTTGTTTTATGTTGGTAGCTGTTAAGAATAAAAGAGGTGTATGGAGAGAGTAAAATCAACACACCTTTCTCAGTTTACACCCTGTATAATTTTTACACACCCTGTATAATGTCAGTATCATTTGTATATTTGGTATCCTTGTAATATGAGCTTTGAAAAAATGTATACTTTTATGGTCTTAAAATGTACATATATAATCCTGTGTTGAAAAATGTTCAAATTTTTGATGTTTTTGTCATTTAATGATATGTCACACTTTTTCTGACCAATTTATGACTTATGACAATTTATATCGATGTATTTATGCAAGACATTTTGCTTACATCGGTGTAAAGTTGGGTAAAGTTGTTCACAATGTTGAAGTACAGTAGGTAAATCCCCGACAAGGGAACTCTGATTAAAAAATGTAAATATATGCAGCAGGTAAAGTTAAAAGTTATGCATGCAAAACACACTTTTTAATAAATGTACAGTATAAATCAGTATGCACAGATTGCATATTGTTAGATAAACTTACATTTGCTTTTGACAAAACATCAATGATGAAGATAGATACTTTCGGTGCATCATCATCGTTATCATTCCCTCGTAAAACAGCAGCTATTAAAGATACAAACCATTGATAACATCAGAATGTTGCAGGTTCTGTGTCTACATATGGCTTAAATTTGAAAAAGGAAATACGGTATACGTGAATCAACACTCAAACAAGTCCTCCATTGCTACATCTTAATATTGGAAAATGTCATTGACGATTTGTCAAGTATTTAGCCTGGAGGTTATTTGCCTGGGATTGTTTAAAAATTGATATGATGATGGTCCAATTTTTTAAATGTAAATTTATTTTTCAACAAACCACACTTTCAAAACAGCCCCCGAAAGATGTAAAGAAATGCTGGCAAGACTATATACTTTGAAAAGGATTTGAATACAGAGTTTCCCACTGACCACCAGTCAGCACTAAATCCTATTCCCCCACCGAGCAACAACCTTCCTCTATAGCGAACACTCTACTCTATAGGAATTGGATATGACATTAAAAAACCGAAATATAACCCGGGAATATAACAAAGTCTGTGGAGTCAATAGGTTTCAGCAGAAACACTGAAAGCTGGAGGATGTCCTATGAAACAGTTGCTTCTGAAAGTGATTAATAAAGCAGAAACACTGAAAGCTGGAGGATGTTCTATGAAACAGTTGCTTCTGAAAGTGATTTATAAAGCAGAAACACTGAAAGCTGGAGGATGTTCTATGAAACAGTTGCTTCTGAAAGTGATTAATAAAGCAGTTGCTTCTAAAAGTGATTAATAATGCATGGAGCCTAAGCAAAAACCCAGAGGGTAATCTTAGTCTCCCTGAAATGGTACTCCGCCTTCATAGACCATAACGGAATAAAGCGTGAAACTAATGTTGCGTGAGAGTTGTTTAGCCTATACAATAACAACGGGGGACTTATACACTTAATCACCCCAGTATTTTATATAAGAAGGGGCATATACTAGACTCAAACATTATTACAGAGCCATAGCACGTCTGTCATCCGTGCAAAATATTCTGCAGATTTCAAGACACTTAACAGAAGCTTAGAATCATTTTCATGATATATATGTAATGTCTTATTGCAATTTTGGAAAGCAGAATAAATTATGTTATGTTAATTATGTGTGACTTCAGAAGATCTAAAGGAATATCAGATTCTATCATGATTGTGTATAATCTGGGTTGATATCAGTTCTAGACAACCAGAAATATTACTTACCATGCTTACTCGGAGTAACCGGCGGCGTTGCGAGCGAAACCATCGCTCTTCGGCTGGGTTGTGATATAGACATTGATGCTAGTTGAATGTGACTTCATTTTTTAGAAAAAATCCTTGGAAAAGACGCACAAGACTAACAGCCTTCTGAGCCCGGGTTTTCAATCGACTCAAAAATTCGACCTGCATGGTCAACCAGCACTTTCTCAACATGCTCAAGATCACTCAAAATTCGCATATAACTCTCTCATCCTCCCTATTGCTACATACGGAGCAGATGTTACTTGCTTGCTCTCTGAAGCTAAAACTGGAGTCCCTTGATATGAGGTGTCTACAGCCAGGGTTTAGGTTATATGCAAAGGGCTTATACTGAGCAATTCAATTCTACGGTTGAGAAAAATATAAGAAAAACATTGTAACGAGATTTTTATTGGTAAGATCGTACTTTAAACACCTATAATCACAAGGCCCTGTTAACCCTTCGTTTTTCAGGAATGGTTTTTGCTCTGTAACTCAGCAACGGATAAATTAAATCCAAATAATAGTATGTTTCTAGAAGCGGATTTGCATACTTAACACGATGGTGAGGTTATTTTTATTTGGTTAAGTTTCCCGTAAAATTTGGAGTCAAAATTTAGGGTCAAAATTACACATTCTGGACCAAAAATGACCTGACGACCATGTTCAACATGCAAATCCACTTTTAGAAATGTATACTTTTATATGAATTTGATTAGCTTGCTAATTTACAGAGCACAATTAAGGCACTACTGAAAATGAAGGGTTGATAAGGGTTGACAGTACAATGTAGAATTAAGATCCAGCTGTATGGATAACTTGAAAAAACCCAACAACAATTAGTGCACACAACAAGTAAGTTTTTCATAAATCAGACCCGACCCCAAGCAAGACTTGAAACTATCGATTGACACACAGGTTGTCTACTATCTGGTAACTGTCTTATTGGTCCGTGTTTTCTTTATTTTACTTCTTTAAGGGTACGAGGAATCCACATGCTAAGGAAAATGTGAATCCTAACTATTTTTCAATCATGAAAAGATAAATAGTTTCCACTGCCTTTGCGGGGACTCGAACCATGGATTATGGCGG
>JXSR01S009710.1:3358-16216 GCA_000969725.1 Ophiothrix spiculata
AGTAAAAGGTTTTTTTTTTTCATTTTCTTCATGGGGAGACGAACACGTTGAAATTGTTTTTAACATGGTTTAACCAATTTTGAAATTTCACCCCTTTTTTGGCAGCCATTTGTTTTATGCAAATTAATCGCTGTTCTATCAAGTAGTTTTTTCTCGATTTTTGATATGTTGTTGTATATATGTATGTCTGATATTATCCAGTAAATTTCGTCACTTTTGCAATTTATTTCACCAATTTTTTTTTTATTTTACTAGCCTATTTGTATGCTTCCGTTATTACCATTTTCTGTCATATGGTGTCCACAACGGTGGCTAACGCTACCTTATAACTTCGATATTGACAGCCATGAAGTGGTTTTATTTAGTACCATAGGATAGCCAAGCGTCTCTCCCAGTGGCGTGCACAGGAATTTTTGACGGGGGGGCACAAGTGAATGACACTATGGGAGGGGTATGATGGGATGTTTTAAATACGTGCATAGCTCGCAAATAATATGTAAACATACTAATTTCGGTCAGCAAATTTTATAGAATATAAACAATCTCGCGAAATGTTAAAACAATTTTGCTACTTGTAGGTCATGCTTTTTAATGTGGGCACCAATAAAAGGTGGATTTGTTACATTGAAAATGATGTATGCATACATTTTGTCATATCTTTTCAGCAATCCCATGAAATGTTTTAATTTTGGAATCATTTTAAAGACAATTTATTTGACTTTCAAGAAATTAAGAATAGAACCCAAAATGAAGTGATTAAGTAGGCTTAATAACCTGTTAAAGCTAACTAGCCAGGGTGGAGGCGGGTGTGGATGAGGCATCATGAAAATTGTGCATCAATTTTTGTGTCATATCTTCTTAAAAATCCATTGAAGTGTCATAAATCTGATTTGATTTCAAGGGCTGGTTATTGTTTATCAAAATTAAGTTGGAATTAACCCGAATAAAGTTGATCATTAACGCTAATAACAAGTTAAAGTCAATAAGCTAATTTAGCCAGAAATCAAAACGGGCATAAATGCGGTTGGTGTGGATGAAATATGTACATTGTGCATCAAATCTTATCATAACTTTTCAATAATTGCATGAAATGTTATAATTTTGGTATGATTTTGAAGATAATGTATTAGTCTATAAAATCAATTAAAAATAATAGCCAAATAAAGGTGTTTATTATCTCTAATCAACCATTACCAGGAGGGAGTTAGGTATGGATGAAGTGAGTGAGTTGTAACGCAAATGGGCCCGACCTAAAAAATATGACCTGTAGCTAAAATTGAGATAAAATCTTGAAAAACGTGCGAAGCTAATTTTATGGAATATTGACAATCGCGCGAAATTTTGAAACAAATTTGCTACTTGTAGCTAAAAATGGAGATAGAATCTTGATAAACGCGCGAAGCGCGCAAAAGTTTTATATTTGAATATTTAAAAAGTGGAAACTTAAATATAAATATGAGTGTTGATAATTTCATCAGTGGCTGAATGTTATGGGAAAGGCGACTCTAAAGTTGTGCTACCTCCCCGAGCTTTCCTGCTATGTATTCCTTGGTGCCACCAGTAAAAACATAAAAATGCTATGATTGTTTTGCTTTAATTTTCTTTTCAAACGTTGGTTTGGGCGGTTTCCAGTGGCTTTCCATCCAGGGTCTTCGAATCGATTGGGAAACCGGGGGCAATTAAACAGTTAAGGCCCCAAAATTTGCCAGCAAAAATAGTGTATGAAAAAGCACTGGATTAATTTGACATGCGCGCCTAGCGCAATAAAAAATCGGAAATTTGCTAATTTTTGCTAATAATCGTCATATTCGTGAACAACAATCAACATAATATAAGCCGAGTCAGTTGATTTTGGCCGGCTGAGTTGGGACTCGGGAAGAAGCCAGCTTAGTCGGGACTCGGGAAGAGGGCTTCGTTCGTGGGAGCATGTCCAGCTCCATGATTTACCCGAATCGAACTTCCCCCCACTGTCACACGCGACTTGCGGAGACTCGATCCATCATCCCAAGTACGACTGGATAGTTTTTGCTTACAATAAACTAGCAAGTTTTGACAATTCCTAATCCTGTGTCTGGTTTTTGAGTAACGTTATTAAACAATAGTCAATTATTGACTGCTACTTCAAGTCCACCGTCTAATTGACAAGTCAATTGACTAGTTCATTAAATATTGACTTAGATCAATAGCTCTATTGTTTAGATCAATAATTGATAAATGCTGGTATTGTACTTCCTTTATTGAGATCAATTATTTTCCAATAGTTCATGTACAAATCCGTCTATCTACAGGGTGTCCCAGAAAAACCATACAATCTTTGCGTTTAATTTTCTTGGGCTTAACGGATAGTCAAAAACTATGTAAAGGTTACATTTTGTACTTTCAGATAATGTTTGTTTCATTTCAATCGGTAGTGTACAACAAAAGTTGTGTTTTATCAAATATTTGGCCGGATTTTTGTCTAGTTCAAATTACATGATTATTGTCCACAAAGTTGGGGTGTTTCTGAATGGAATAAAAATGGGTCACCTCGGAAATAAGATTATATCTGCCTTATTTTTACATCAAAGTTGTTCATTTTTTTCAGCACAGATAAAAGATAGCATGCACATAATAAATTAGTAAACATTGTTACGGTTGAGTGAGCAAATCAATGAAAACACTCATTACGACAGTACTTCATTCACGAGGAACTTACAAAATCGTGAAATTGGACCAGAAAATTTTACATCCAAATATTTGACAAAGCATACCTTTTTTGTACACTACCGATTGGATAGAAACCAACGGTATCTGAAAGTTCAATTCATTGGCTATATACCATATCGATAATTGACATAATCCCGCCGTTGATGGGGTAAATCCAGAGAACCGGACGGGGAATCGGAACTCAGAACGAGGCCAAGTATAGTAAACACACTACTTGCTCTCACTCTGAGTTCCATTCCCCGTCCGATTATGTGGATTTACCCCATCAACGGCGGGAGTAGGTCAATTGTCGATATGGTCTATAACATGCAACCTTTACATACTGTCTAACTATCAGTTAAACCCTAGACATGAAAATTACACGAAAAATTGTAAGGTTTTTTTCTGGGACACCCTGCAAAGGGCAATTACCTTCTTGGGATCATAAACATTTCACAGCCAGAATTCAGCTGGCTGAAATATCGCTTTTCTGTAGTTATATTATTATTAATGAAAAATTACAGGAAAAGCCGTTTTTGACATGTGTATGAATATTCATGAGGTCGGATGCCCTAGTTTTAAAAGCCTGTAAACTCGCCAAAGTAGCATAGAATCTCAAACCAAATTTGCACTTAGGAGCATAAATGTTATAAAAACATTTTAAAATTTAAAAAAACAATTGAAATTTTGGAAATACAAATGCCTTTTTATGTGATTTTATAAGTGTTTATTTTCCTTGAGTGAGGTCAAATTAGGTCTTAGTGTTTTACCTAAAATCTACGGTTCACGACTTAATATATTTTAGCCACTTGGTCAAAAGAGAGCGACAACACTTCTTTAACGGATTTATTAAACATTTTGCAGTAATTTTGGGTAAGACACGCCTTACGTAAGCGAATGTAAAGCTTCAAATGAGGTCAAATAAAACATCAAATTTCTCTCACCAAGTTGTTAAATATTGATCGCCAGATCGAAACATTAAATTGCTCATTAAAAGCTCATTTGCCTAGGATCTAAGTACTGGCTGTTCACCTAAACCAGAAACACGTAGATGTGATTGACTGCCGATACTGGGGATTCTGGTTGCCATTAGTAGGCTAAGAGTTAAATAACACTTTTAACATTTCGAGTATTTCAAGTATATACGTGGAAAGTATAAAAAGTCATTATTGAAACTAACCATATCAAATTTTCTCAAAATATTTGTTGATGCACAATTGTACACATTAAATAATGTATGTTCATTTTTTATTTAAACTTTCAGTTATTTAAAGCATGTCAAGACACAACAACAGTGAAGGAAATTTTGTTTCCAAAGTCAACCATTGCAAGGATTATACGCATTGTACCAATCCAATGGAACAATTATTGCGCTGGTCGTTTTGAAGTTTTGGGAGTTAGATTGAGTGAGTGCTTACCACCAGGTAAGAAAAAGAGAAACGTCATTCATTTGCGGACGATTAGTATAGAGCCATTCAAACAACTTATTATTGCGTCAAGTAATTCCTACTCAAAAATGATGATTTATAGGTAATCAATTCAGCGATTTATTGATGTCATTTAGAATA
This sequence comes from Ophiothrix spiculata, assembly GCA_000969725.1. Lineage (NCBI taxonomy): Eukaryota > Metazoa > Echinodermata > Ophiuroidea > Amphilepidida > Ophiotrichidae > Ophiothrix > Ophiothrix spiculata. Next base: position 7,612 of record JXSR01S009710.1, read on the forward strand.
AATAGATACCAAAACCTCAAAATGGGCAAAAATAAATCTAACATAATTTATTGATGTTATTGATGTTAACTACACAAAGGTATGAATATTAAGGGCAAATAAAGTGGGAATGAAATACGTACATTTTACTTTTATTCCACCTTGTTATTATTATTTAATATGTTGTTCCATTTATTGATACTTTTGAGTACATCAAACTCAAAACAGATCAAAGAAGTCAAACTAAATATATTTAAGTTTGGACAACTAAATAATTTGCATTTGAGTAAAAAGAAGTAAGAAAATTTTGCAGTATGATAAAAAAAATTGAGTTAGGCCAAAGAAAACAAGAATTCTGTCTCAGCTTCCCGCGCGCATAGGGTTTAAAATTCAAATTTTACCCATTTTTTTTTTTTTTTTTTAGGTTTTCAGAAGATTTTTTGCTTTTTTATTTTTTTCTTACATCGAATGATTAAAAAAAGGAAAAAAATTCGGCTGAAAAAATAATAGTGATCTAAAAACGTAATAAAAAAGATTTCCGCGTCCGGGTAGCCTTTTTTGACTATGTGGCGATGTGGTGTTCGCACCACATGGGAAATAACTCAAATGGTAGGATGCAGCTTCTCACTTGGAAATCATTATTTATTCACGGTGAATCTATCTTTATAAACACAAAATCTCTAGCAATGGCGAAACACGACCCTTGACCCCAAACTTCCGTCCGAAGGAAAACTCTCCTCAAGCACGAGGGCGCTAGACCAGGTACCCATATGAGTGCTCACCGTAACAACTATAAAAAACAACAACCGCGTAGCACTTAGGGATTTTGGCCTAAGGAAGCTGAGGCAGAGTTCGTTTTTTTTTTTTTTGGCCTTTTAGCAATTGATACAATTATGTTGCACCAACGAAATAAGAACTCTTACTAAAATATAGATTGAACTATACAAATAATAATGACACTGAAATAAGCCAAATGCATGATTATTGATGTTTATCTGGTAAAATAATAATTTAATACACAAGTAGACCCAAGGTTTTCATTCGGTAGTTTTTTTTATAAAGTTATGAAGAGTCAATAGTAGAACATTTACGCATACGCATATAAGTTTAGGTTCTGCTTTTGAGTTAATAAAAATAGCTTCGTAGCAACAATGCTAATACAATTTATGAGACTCAAAAGTATAAAGAAAATAACAGACTGCATCGGCAATTATACAAATACAAGTTACAATGTTATACGCTGTGGAAGTAATTACGTCATAATGTATGCAAATCACCCAACACGTGCGATCTGGTTCAAAACAAACGTCGTGGCCATTTTACCACACGTTAAGTCTATGAGGAATAATTTCTAATCACGGTAATGTGTTGTAGAAAAGAGTCTTATAATAAACATGAAGGTCATGCCTGTCACTATTTTTTTTATTTTGTGAACACAAATCGAATGTAAAGATGGTCTGATTTTTATATGTACGTACGTGTATTGTGCTAATACGTGTGATCAGTGGAACCACTTCGGACAGGATTATTTGTTTGGAACCAGATCGCACGTGTGGACTATTTATCATAAATATGACGTCACCACTTCCACAGCGTATTCAATTACTGTAGAGTACATACATAATGGTTCAAAAATTCAAGACTAGTTTCGGCCCTTGGCCTTCATCAATTGAAAGCAGCATAGTTCGTTATGAAGTGGTAGAAAAACCAGCTGTGAATATATGGCAAACTTGCGGACGTCGTGGGGAACCGGTGAATAAAAACAACGAGTAGTAAAGGAAGGCATAAAGTAACGTACGAAACGGGAGATAGTATGAGGACTTCGGAGAGAACAGAGAAAAAAGGTAACTTGGAGGGTACGAAGAAATATGCAATGAAACGACAGTTATATTATCTTGAAAGCGGTGAAGGTGCCGTTCAAACCCGCCGGCTGAAATGTACTAAGCTGATGAATAATACGTTGTTAAATGTTCTTTTTTGGTGTTTAATCTTTGCACAGTACGGTACAACAGACACGGATGTCCTCCCTGATTTTATGGTCATGGGCAAGCCCGTAGCCAGGGGGGTGCGGTGGGGGCGTCGCACGCCCCCCCCCCCCAATTTGACAATGTAAAAAAAAGGTCTGCAAAAATTCCCTAAATGACCACTTAAAGAACACCTAAAGCACCAAAACAAGTAAATGTAGGTCGTTTTTTAATGAAATACTACACAAAATGCTTGGAAAACTGCTAAAAAAACTACTTAAATTAGTTTAGGGTCGACCAAAACGAAAAATTTTCCTCCAAAAGGTCCACTTTTTGAAAATCTGCACCCCCCTTGAAAAAATCCTGGCTACGGGCCTGGTCATGGGCGAAGTTATTGGCTATAGAAAGACCAGGCATTCGGCTCCTCGTTCATGATCTCAAAAGAACATATTATTTCGGTCTTGTTGATGTCAAGTTATCTAAACTCAATGCCCTACGAGAAGAGCAATAACAGACCAGCACCGTAAACACTCGCGATCCTTTCTTGATAGTTCTAAGTTGGTGGTTTATCCTTGCTGATCTAACTCTAACTGACGACTGGGGCCTATTTTACTAACGTCTTAATCCATCGCAAATGCCGAACTTCATCGCAAAAGCGAGAGATCATCGCAAATTTGCGATGGATTTCCCGAAACCGATTTCACTTAGATTTGCGATGAAAACAATCATCGCAAACCATTTGCGATTGTATTGTTTGCGAGCAATATCTTGCGAGTGCTTATAAGCATCCGCAAAGAAAACATCGCAAATGGAAGTCATCGCAAATTCTTGATATCACGTGATGTTATTTCGCCCCATATTTGGACGAGATCATCGCAAAATTTGCGATAGCCTCGTCCATGGAGATAAAAGTGAAAAGATGTTAGTGAAATGGAAAAGCCATCGCAAATGATATTTGCGATGGCTTCTAATTTGCGAGAGCGTCTGCAATCATCGCAAAAAACAATGTTAGTGAAATAGGCCCCTGTTCTGTTTAATGGACTGACCTTTATTCCTCGAAACCAAACACATGAAGACCCATTTCTATGATAAGAATGAAGATCAGCATAGTCCTTCAAAACTACCACCTCATCCTTGGACGCCTCCTACTTCGCTGCTTTAGACTAGTACATTAATAAATGTGACCGTCCAGCTCAAAACAGCAGTAAATACCAGCTCTTGTTAGTTTCATTTTTTTAAATATTTGCAAAGACCATGCTTTAAGGATCAAAATTACACCATGAACTTGTACGATTTCCAGAAGTCAAGCTATGGTCCGTCAAAGGTTGTCAGGGAGTAAAACGTATCCTGAGATAAACGCGTTCAAAGATCAGTAAGCCCAATATTTTCTGTTGATCGTCTTAAGAATATGCAGATTTATTTCATATTTCCTATCATTTTTTTTGAAGTGAAACGTTGCTGGTATTTTGTAGTAAGCACTAAGATTGTAAATCTGTCAAAAAATCAATTTCGGCAAATTACGACATTGACATGTATTTTCACCTGTAGCGCATTTACTGCTCATACGGGCTGTAAGGTCACAAATGTCGTCACGATATTTCCAAGATTAACTTGCAACGCTATTAATCATCTTACCTTTCTGCTGGTGAAAGAAAAGCCATTATTTCCCTACGCAAAAATTCTCAGTACATTATATATATGCGGATAAAGGAGAAGCAGATGTTTGGCGGTGAGAAGTGAAGGTCACCGTTAACTTTCTGATGTTTAAACTTTCGCTTCTTTGAATCAAGATCCCACTCAATCTGATCTTGCAACTGTCAAAACAACTGTCCTTTTCGGAGTCTGCAATATATACATAGAGAGTATGCTGTCCACTCTGGGCCTCAAGGTTTCTCGAGTCCCTTTTTCGAGTACCTTTTACATGACCAGTCTAAAAGAATTGAAGAGTGGCGGGAAAGAGTATAATGGATAATTTTGTGACCCTTTAGACTTCTCATTATAGGATAGAGTTGGAGCCAATTTTACATGATAAAGAAACAATCAGGTCAAAATTTCTCCCGTTTTGGTGCCCGTAAAATAGTTGTCGTAAAATGTTTCTAGTTGTCGTAAAATATTACTCTTTAATTATATTTATTAGGTAAAAGTGTGTTTAAAATAAGGTATTCATTTGGCGGTTTTGATATAATGTTTTGATGGTTTATCAATACAAAATGAACAATATCACATCTATAAAAATCACATACATGTATGTAAGGTTTTAAACTTCATTCAACATGCATTGCTGTGTGGAATCCATAGGTTCTAAGCTCGAATCAAGTTAGGTCAAGGTAAATTTGATATAAAGTTGTAAATGATAAATGTTGTTAAATATAATTCTCGAACATTCTGTGCTATTAAAAAGTTAAAATCCTTGGAACGGACAACAGAACTGACACCAGGAAAGTTAGAGAGGAAATACATATTAGGAAGGTCTCTCACCCGAAGATGACTCCAACCTGTAATAGAATCTGATGTGGTTTCCTCGGACTCCCTTTGAGGTTTATCATTTGTACGAACCTCCGAACAAGAGTCATGCGGGTAAAGACTCCTGCTTTTGATTCCAGTATCTTTAACTCCCGTTGGATTCACGAAGGTAGACTCTATTGAGGTGTCAGTTACGAGGAAATTAAGGAGTCTGTTTTAACAAATGTAAGTGGCACCCCGGGGACAAAGATAGGCTATTGTAAAAGGGTCACTTCGAAACGTATATTTTCTGTGTGTATAGACTGCAATTTTCCTAATTTAGCTAGCTTTATCAAGAATGACAAATTGCTACTGTAGACCCACGCAAAAGGTATAAAACTGACTGCGAGCTACATTTTCTGACCAAAAAACAAATCGATGTACCGAAATCATTACCATAACATATATAATTTGAAAGATCCGACGAAAATGAAACATCAATGACGATTTCGGCTGACCAAAAATCTAAAACCAATCGTCTATATTGAATGTACTATCGATGGAAGTAATTTTTACACATAGACACATTTGAAATTCCCAGATTTAATGAAATAACAAGCACCGAATTTGAACGATAGTTTGCAAATTTGTGTACGGTATGACTACCCAGATATTTTCCCTTTTTTTTTTTTGATTAAATTACGTTACTTGTAAAAAAATGTATTTATAGGAGATCATTATAATTTAATTATTAAAACATTCCCATTGACGTTGGTATGTAGCCACTAATGCCTTAGAGCTATATATAACCTCGTCTATATCATCTAATTAATTTTAATAATGATGGGTTGAAAAGATATGCCGTTTTTTCGAGTGTAAATGCATGTTTTGCACATTAATGTATAGAAAAAAATACCCACATATAAACCATTAAGAAACAACAAAACTTGATGATTTGTCGATATTTGATACATGCTTTAGCATACATATCTCAATGAAGTATATTCAAATCATTATGTCCCCGTCTTTATATTTTTACAATACATGTATTACATTTTATAAATCATAACTTTTTTACCCTTTTGCATGATTGTAATCCTATGCGCGCCTCATCCACCGTCGCCTCATCCACCAGATACATCGTCTCCCCTAATCGCTTTTTCAAGTAGAACTTCATTAATTAGAATCATAAGAAGTTTTGACGCATAAATAGAGTATAAATAAACTTTTCATATATGATACCAAATTTTCCCGAATACGTCAAGAAGTTTTAGCAAAATAGCATGTTTTCTATAATTTCTTTAGGGTAACATGTAACAGATACATGACAATTGAGGCCCGGGGGCACTCAAGTATAATGTTGCAGGCATAGCGTTCATCACAGTTTTACAAAACACCTCTTTAAGAGTGGAGGGTTCTTAAGCCAATATATACCATTTTTTCACTATACAGGGTGTCCCAATAAAAATGCATCACTTTTGTTTTTGATCATATCTCAGGAACCGATAGATAAAAATGAAAACTGTTTTCATAATACCAATAAGTATAGTTTAATCTTTCATCAAGCAAACTTTGAGCAAAATTCATCTAGCCATTCTCGAGCAAACTAGAATTTTGTAAGAAGACTCAATTTTACTCCATTCCAATGGGGTTTACCACAGTATGTCATATTTATCAGTTAACAATGCACATCTTTGGTTACTATTGATCAATTTGCTTTAAACTTGCAAAGCAGGCACTAAAAGATCACAAAATATGGCATAGATACTAAAACATGATTTTGATATCTTTTTTAGCACCGACAGTGGCACCGTAATTAAATGTGTAGGTTTATCTGTTTTGCAGCGTTAAATAAAAAGAAGAAGAAAAAAACAGTTCATGGTTTTTCAAGAAAACGTAACCAAGGCAGAGAGTTTTGAGCTTCTTTTTTTTATAAAAAAAGAAAATCTGTATGACTGTCTCAACCTCTGCAAGTGTTACAAATATAACATTGGCAACCTAATTATTCAAATCAAAATAACAAAGCAGTAATTCACTTCCTTGTGAAAAGTGGAATGTCTATTAGTCCATGATAGCTCACGTTGTATAATTTTGGTTCAGTTTTAAGTAAATTTCAAGCAACTCTGCCATTCACATGCCCAGGTACCTTTGTTCTTATCATCATATTCCTGGTCCAATGCCACGTTCTAAATCCTGGACGACTATTAAAGGGAGTCGGGTGTGGTCAGACAAGCTATCAAGTTTTAATCATGTTTAATTTATTAAAATCCTAAAATGTACTGTTGTTGTTGCTAATGTTGTCGTTGTTGTTGTTTTGTAGTTGCTTTCCTGAAAAGGTGTTTATCCATGAATAAAATGAGTTTTACATTTAGAGTAGACCTACTACTGTAGTAACATGGTCATGTCAGATTGATGATAGTTGCAAATATGAGTTACTGTGGTAAACCCCATTGGAACGGGGTAGAACTGGGTCTTCTTACAAAATTCTAGTTTTCTCAAGAACGGCTCGATGGATTCTGCTCAAAATTTGCCTGATGAAAGACTAAACTATATTATTTGGTATTATGAAAAAAGTTTACATTTTTATTTCTCGGTTCTTGAGATATGATCAAAAACAAAAGTGATGCATTTTTATTGGGACACCCTGTACACACCCTATCAGAATTTTATTGATACTGTTTTCACACTAGGGTTCGAAGAAAATTGCCCCAAAATTTGTGTTTTTGATACTCTAACTTAACGGTGTCACCTGATACACCCTTAAGTCCTCAAAAACAACCCTATACCTTTTTCTTGGTCTCGTTAAGTCTGCAACAATAGCTGGTTGCGCAAACTGTCGTTCGGAAAACAGCCTCATAATCTTTTGTTATTCATGAATATTCGCATGGGTAACTCATAAATAACAAAAGAATTTACGTTCGGTTTGACCGAACGACAATTTGCGCAACCTAGCTATTATATTTGACTTCTCCCGACCAGTACTACATGGCCTTTAATATCATTAGCAAAATAAATAGGCCTATATTTATGTTCTTGTTGTTAATACACCCACCGAAAATGAAAAGCAACTTTGAAGGGAAGGGGAAATGGGAAAAGTTTAAGAAGGACATCTATAAATTCATAAGGAGTTTGAACCCAACTCGAAAGGTTGGTCCTCCGGCCCCATCTAAAATCAGAGCCCCTTCACAGTGGCGTAGCTAGAATGGGGAAAAGGAGTGGGGTTGCAGGGGGGGGGGCTCCCTAGAAACAAGCCTTGCCCCCTCTTTTTCAGTATAGCATGCCCGAAATTGGATTTATTTTTTCAGCCCAGTGTCATCAGTACATACTCAAGTATAGGCCTTGTAATTGTAACAAAACAGCTTAACAAGTTTGAAGCGCGCGCATGTCAAAAATCATAACACTTTAACGCTGACACTGTAAAATTTGCCAAACATGACGCTCAGGTATCCCTTATAGAATTCACGCCAAAATACCCCATATCTCCTGAAAATACCTGTTATCTCATTATAAAAGAGTTGTTAAAATATCACTGGATTTAGCTGTAATTAACTGTGTCCTTTTTGGAAAGGTCTAATGGTTTTGAAAAGAGTCTGGAATTAGGCTGTAATTAACTGTGTCCTTTTTGGAAAGGTCTAATGGCATGAATGGTTTTGAAAAGAGTCTGGAATTAGTAGCTGTGTTCAAACCATTTTTCTTAAATCTGCTTTTACATTGTCCCTGTACTTTGTTTGACAGATTTATACATGTATTCAGAAGATACATCTAAGCATAACTTGTGTGTATGGGGCATGGTTTACAAACTTGAAAGTTATGTTATTATCTGAACACAAACCAATTTGAAAACACATTTGAAATAGATTGTCAGCTATTATGTTAAAAAGGAAAATATAATCTTCTCCGAGTTGCTAAATTTATAGGGGCAAAATGTACCTAATGAAAAAGTAGGAAGATCGAAAACGTCATTATCTTTTTACATCAGAAGCTATTGTAAAGAAATTGGGGTGCGCCATTTAGGGATTTTGGGAGTTTCCTTTTAAAAATCTTTGTCCTGCCTTACCATAGGCGGCGAAAGCGAGTTGGGCTGGGGAATATGTCCCCCTGTATTATTTCACGTGGAGGGGACGGGGACGGTCCCCGTCAAAAAAAAAAGGGAGAGAAAGAAAGGAAAGGGAATTGAATTTCCCTTTGTTTTTGACAAATAAAATGTGAAAGTAATAAGA